>JPJZ01001198.1:0-37002 GCA_000750815.1 Pseudogymnoascus sp. VKM F-4516 (FW-969) | reverse complement strand
GGGGCTGAGGAGGTGGGCGGAGAAGGAGAGGAGGGCGGGGACGAAGAAACAGGAGGTTTCGAGCGAGGTTCTGGAGAAATTGGAGACGACTGTTGGGGAGGCGGGGTTGTATACGCTGGCTGAACTGAATGAGCGGGTCCACGAAGAGGAGGGAGCGTGGACGGTATGGTTGAGTTTGGTTGTTGGACAGGTGAATCTTGTGAGGGCTGTGAGAAGGGGGATGGCGGGGGTTGGGGAATGGTAAGGCCCTTTATTTTCTTGTATCTTGGCCTTTGTCGCTTCTTTGTCATCCTACAATCTGATTTTGGACTGCTATTATCCGAATGTACAAACTAACTATCATAACAGCTGCGGTATTCCAACCTATTCTCTCGAACCCACCGCCC
Organism: Pseudogymnoascus sp. VKM F-4516 (FW-969); assembly: GCA_000750815.1. NCBI lineage: Eukaryota > Fungi > Ascomycota > Leotiomycetes > Thelebolales > Thelebolaceae > Pseudogymnoascus > Pseudogymnoascus sp. VKM F-4516 (FW-969). The sequence continues at coordinate 36,616 of JPJZ01001198.1, read as the reverse complement.
CTTGCCTCACCTGCGGCAATGTACAAAAATTATCCATCAACCCTGCCATGATAGGACCATTGATCGACGAAACTGGCGCACTCGAAGCAGAGAAGCTTCAATGGACACCAAAAGCGTGGGAGGAATTTTTGGGGGAAGCGGGTGCGATGGCGATACTGGGTGGGGAGAAAGGGGCTGACGAGACGAGGGATATAAATGAGGTGAGGGAGCTTCAGGAGCGGATCACGGGGTTGAGATTTAGTTTTCTGATGGGGTGGGCGGGGGAGGTCGGGATGTGATGAAGGGGAGTTAAAGACGTGCTAGCTTATGGCTGACTGAAAAAGCTATATTGCAATGCATACATCTAGTTTTATGGTATAATGTAATATGTGCAAATATATGATATTATAAGTCTCAGTGAAGTGTTTTGGAAGCAAAACTGTTATAGATATGTCCCCCGGATCTCAATAAACATACAAGGGTCACAGATGACATCGTAGATTTGTGTAGAATAGGCGTAAAAAACAATATTTTCAATTCATACTCGATTTATCTCAATGATATCAAACGAGACACAGCTGCTTTATGTTTTGGGGTTAGCAACTCTACTGTACTAACATCTCCTCCTTCGTATGCAGCTTTAATAGACCCTGCTTTAAATGGTATTGGATCGCCGTAATAGTAACAAAGATGGCTTCTATATCTGCTGTCCTGTGTGTCCTTGCCCTCACCTAGGTCCAACCAGCTTGTCAGTATTAACGCTACACCGAGCTCACAAAGGTCCATAGCGTCAATCTGGAACTCCGTAGGGCAGGTCTCGCATTGAAACAAGCCAGCGCAAGTAGAGCAACTGGTATTAAGCTGTAGGTTGTCCCAGTGGCTTGCTCTGCAAGTCAACTTTCTTATAAACTCTTTTGAATATTGCTCACTGAAATACCAATGAGGACAAATACCCGTGTAGACTCTTTTGGGGACCTCTACTTTCTTTCCGACCGGAAGGACGAGCCAGATCTGATTGCGTAATAAAAAATGGCCATTTACAATCCGAGCAGTATACTCCTGATGTTGTATATGCTCGGTGCCGTAAACTTTGCGAAACAGAAGAGAGCGGAATCCGGAGAGCAAAGAGAGTTGCTCGCTATAATCAAGGCCGCTACAACATAGCTTCATAGCCAAGAGAAACGTAACAGAATTAAACTCATTATGAATATAATAGTCAGCATGTAACGCAGCATCTGCCTTCGTGCATGGCGATGCCGGGTATCGTAGTTGGGCTCGGCTATGAAGTAGCTCACACTCGAGGCACAAGATATGCCTCGGGAGATCTCTCTGTAGGATGTCCAAGAAAACAAGCCTATCAAGCTGGTCTTTTGCCCGAAGCTGGTCGAGATACTGACTTCCTAGAATATGCCAGACTGACCGGCAGGTAAGAGTAAATGAAGCCGCGGCGGAAAGTGGAAGAAGTCCGGCTATTAAACGGATAAGCTCTGTAGGTAACTGCTTCAAAGGCGGATTCTCGAGGTCATGAGGCCGTGGTTGAGATTTGGTGCTGCCTATGGAGAGACATTCGAAATGGCGTACGAATTGGTCAGGGGGAAGCATTTTAATAACCCCTCCAGTCAAGTAAGAAGCACTAATCGAGGTGATAAGAACCAATAGGTTTAGTGAGCACAGTTAGACGAGACTTTAAGAAGAACAAGATTCTAAGAAAGATAAAGATCTCTATATCTGTCATTCTAGAATGGACAGACTTGTGGGGTTGCCACTAGTAGTAATTTGTTTAGTTAGCTTCGGAGTCACTGTTCAAATGAGGCCATTTTGGTCTGGTCATGCCATTCTTAGAACAAGGACACCTCGTTCTTAAAATAACGTGACTGGAGTAGAGTAACAGATAATAATTAAACAAGAATAGGTCTGTAAGATACGATCCCCCCTGAGCGATCAAGCCACAACCCCATCTAAGCCCTCCATGCAGACGGCGTAGCCACCGCACTCGACTTCACCGAGGAAACAGACACAGGCCTCTGGTGGCACATGGAGAAAAAGTCATTAGCTCTCTCGCAAAACCACGCATCGTCATCCTGACAACATGTCGGTCCTGTCCATCCAATTCCTCCACCTATGGCACAAATCAGTACTTCTCTCTATCTCAACACCTGCAACAGGAGTAAGAAAGGAGGAATACTCACACTGTCCCCAATGCGCTGTACACACTCTTGCGACCGTCGATGTTGCCGGCGGCGCTGTGCTAGTCGAAGTAGCAAGCGTAGTAGGCGCCGCTGTCGTCGTTTCAACGGGAACAGGGATGACTCGCAGACACTGCGAGTGGTAATCGTTCGCTTTGAAACAACGCCATTCCGGCGCGCTGGCGCAGCAAGTCGGCCCTGCAAAGCCTATTCCGCCGCCTGTGTTTGTTAGGGCCTGCTGCTCCCTGCACTGTACGAAGGGTGGTATCTTACATTGCGCCCAGTTCGCGGCTCCGCCAGAACATGGAGTAGGCGGTCCCACGTCACCGACGCAGGAGGGTTGATCGACGCCATTGACTCGGCAGGCGGTGTTGGGAGGACAGATGGCAGGGTTGTCGGCGCCTGGGGGGTTAGTGATAGGTGTGGGGGCAAGGGGAGAGGGGAACGAACATAGCTGTGCCGATACGGCGGCTGCGGCAAGGAAGGGGAGGAGAGCGTAACGCATTGTGATAGTGGTAAAAGAGAGATATAGGCGAGAATGCTTGGTCTTGAAGCTTATCCTGATTCCCGGCGGGCGGATTCTCACTTACATATAAACTTCCTTCCCCAAGGCACGGAGTTCAGTAACTGTGCTGTCTTTCCTCTCTTCGGATTTCGGACTATGGAAAACTCACTCAATATCGTCTGATAGAATCATGAGACCTCGCAATGCTGACTGCATCGAAGCCAATATGTCAATACTCAAAGTGATAGATTGAAAATCCGAGAAACGCGGGGTAAAGATCCGAGGGAGATTGCAAGGAAAGCCACACTCCCAATGCAAACACCGTCAGCGCAGAATTTATCGTGAACATGGTGTTCCAGGCGTGTGCGGTACCAGCGGCCAGGCCGAGTTAATCTATAAATGCAAGCTTTGGCGGGGGTTTAGGATAAAGACGGGCATTGGCACGGAACCGCATCCGAGCCGTTGCGGCTAAAAGGGGGAAGCTGAAAAAAGGGTGGCAGGTGTGGGGAGAGGGAATTTAGAGTTGGCATATCTTTTGCTTCTTTCGTGGGCTTGGGTGTAGGTTAATTCTTGACAGGGGGCTACGTTTGGGTGATTTTGGCTGTCAGACTCCAGAAAGGGCTCATCTATATTTTACCACCTATTAGGAGACTCCCTTTCACAAGGCCAGATTTTTCACATGGCATCTGGCATCAACCAGGTCCGTAAGATACACGGCAGGCCCAGTCACATTTCAAAACAAGGCAAGATATGAGAATCGTAGTTGTCAAATTAATCGTCGCTATTCGCTATCCCCTCATTTCTTGACTGCATTATTTTCATATATACATCGTATCCACACAAACAAGACTCAAAACACCCCCTCCACAAATGATCCGCTCCCGTTCATCTGCCTCCACCACCGCACCTCTCCCATCCCACTCCTCAAAAACAGCACACCCCCATATTACTTCCCAAAGCATCAAGCCGAAGCCAAAAGCCATCAGCCAAAAAACAACAACAAAAAAAGACCCAACGCTTCCATGCCACCCCCAGTCAAATCCAAATAGACAACAAAAGCTCAAGTGAGGCCCAGCTGCAAAGCAGAAGCAAGCTGGGACCGGTATCTAGCAAAAAGTACAAACGCAGGATAGTACCAATAGTAGCAAAGCAAAATAGTAAAATAAGAACAACGATAGCGATTGCGATGTGCCGGTTTTTTTCAGTACGCCAAGCCAGTTTTTGGTTTCGTCCCAAGTCGTCAGGGGGAATGCAGAAGTAGTTTAGGCGCCGATAGAACGGGCGGAGAGAAAAAAGTAGTGATGTGGTGGCCAGTATCGACCAAGGCTCGAAAACACCGAGCGGAATAGTTTAATTTTCGCGCCCCGTGTCGCCGTCCCGAACATGAGAGAAAACGCCGTAGTGAGTGAAGGCGGTCGTAAAAACAGAAAATCAAAAAGCTAATAGAACAGTTGCACCCCGAATATTCGAAGGCGTCAGCTCGTACTCTGGTACCCGCCTTGGCCATTTAGACAGCAGCCTTGTTCCTGCGCCCGAACATGCGCGAGAACCCGCCCTGCTCCTTTGCAAGAGGCTGCGAGCTCGGTGGGGGCGCGGTGTTCATGAGGAAATCCGCGAGGTCTGAGGATGGCGTGTTGCGAGAGTGAGTCGCATCACGTGGAGACGGCTTCTGGCTGGCACGCGATCCTGGCTTGCGCTGCTGGGTGACCTGAGCCGCGTAGTTGGAGCGGGGGCGGGGTGGGGTGGTTGAGTAGGAGGGAGAGATGGGGGTGTGCTTCTTTGGGGAGTTGTTGGAAGCGTGCTGCGGAAGCGAGGAGTTGCGAGGGAGGACAGAGTTGCGCGTCAGTACCGAGCTGCGGGTTGAGGCGGAGGAGGATGACGCAGCGGAGTTGGAGCGCGAGAAGCGCGCCATGATGGTCTTCTTTGGGACAGGAGCAGATGGCTCATCGAAGATGGAGCTCATCGTGGAAGTGTCTGGTGGAGGAACGCTGTTCAAGAAGTCGATGAGCGATTCTTCGACACGCTTGGGAGGACCCTTGGGAAGGGTGAACTCGTCGTCTTCATCTTCATCATCGCTGTACTCAATCGCGTAGGGGTCCTTGACGCGGTGGGTCTTGCGCTTCGGCATCATGTCCTCTTCGTCAAACGCGTTGAGATGGACCTGCGGTGCTGTGGGCTTCTTCATTGCGGAGCTGGAATTGGCAGTGGCCGAGGTATTAATAGAGGTGTCCATGTTGAAGTTCATCTGGGGGTCGCGGCCCTCTGGGAGGGTCGAGAGGCGGTTACCAGAGAGCGCGGTGGACATTTGGTCAGAGTCCATGGTGGTGCGGAACGGAGCGACCGTGCGAGGAATGCGGGGGTTGTCGTGACTCTTGTCACTTGGTGGTCCCTGACGAATGAAGTCAATCAACTCAGAAGACGATGCATTGTCACCGTGGACAACGGCATCGCGAGCCTGGAGGCGATTGCGATTTCCTGACGAAGCAGCAGACTTGCTGACAACAATTGGCACAGACGGAGCACTGATGCGGTGAGCCGAAATATTAGCTTGACGAGGTGGCTGCACAGCGAAGCCATCACGGCTCTGGGGTGGCCCAGTAGATCTAATGAAGTCCGCAAAATCACTAATAGACTCGCTCGTAACCTTGGCCTCTCTCGCCACAGGTGCGTTTGGCCTGACACGTGCTCCAGACTTTGGAGGAGGAGCAGATCGAAGAGCAGGCTTCGGTGGATCCTTAGCAGCAGGCTTTGGAGCAAGGCGAGTGCCACCCACGGGAGACTTCGGAATATCGGAGGCCTCCTTGCCATTGCCAAAGAATGTAGAGACCTTAGGCGAGCTTGCAGCATTCTGGAAGAAGTTTCCGACCTTTGGCGAACCACGTGGAGCGTCTGCAGCATTGCCACCAAAGAAGCTGGCGACCATGGGCGAGCCAAGTGGCGTGGATCGAGCTCCGAAGCTGCTCTGTCTTGGAAGCAGTGGACTCTCAGGGATATCATCAATGCCGCGCATGTTGGATGGAGTCAGGGTATACTGAAGAGTTGTCTCGCTGCGAATAAGCTGTTCGAACGTCTGGCCCTTGTCCTCGGGGGTACTGGTGCTCTCTTCAGACGTGCGAACTGGTCGGACCTTGTAAGATTTGATGGAGGAGCTCGATGAGCCCTGTCGCGCTGACTTGTTGAGGAACTCTGGCTTGGGACCCATGTCTTCTTCACGGTGTGAGCGTGGGGGCGAGGATTTGCCGACGGATCGATCAGATGCATTCGTGCGGTTTCGGGTATGAGCATTATTTCTGCCTGGCCCAGAATAGCTTCCAGCAGGAAGATCCGATTGGAAAACCGATGCATCAGAGTAGCTTGGAGCGATAGAGGAAGCCTCATCAGAAGTATCTGGTGCATTTTCCATCATCTCACGCAGAGGAGTAAGAGGTGGCGCGGAAGAAGTCCCACTGCCTGGCGATCCCATCTGGTTTGACCATGTTGGTTGAAGAGATGCTGGTGTGCTAGGAGCCAGAGCAGCATCGGCGTCGCGTGTAGATTTTGGGCGAGGTGCTGTGCCGAGAATAAACTCCGGGTTACGGTAAGCATTTGGTGCTGTGTTGGCAAACTGAGTATCTTGAACAGATAATGCCTCCGACGTGAGCTTGGTCTTTGGGCTTTCACGCAGAGGAGAGCGGACAGGGACCGGGACGGCTCGAGGGACGGTAGCCTCATCTAATCCTAATCCAAGTGGCTCAGGCTCAATAACTTCTGGAAGAGAAGCCTCTGAATCCTCTGGAACCTGGTTGATCAGAGGAGATGGGGCCTTGAGCGTGGGGCTTCCTGATGGGGTCTTGTGTGGTGGGCTGACGCCGCGCGGAGCAACTGCATCTGCAGATACGGTTGGAGGGCGAGAAGTAAGGTCACCAGATGCGTGACGCGAACTTGGGCTGCGAGGCGAGGTCACTTCGATCAAGCGGACAGAGTGCACACTGGCAGACCTCTTGGACCGAACACTCGCAGATCGGGCACTGGAGCTGCATGACTGGGCTCGGCTTGTATCGAGCGAAAGGACATCGCCGATGGATACACGAGCTGAAGTCATGATTTGTGGTTCTTCAGCGGACTCCGCCAGATCAGTCTCATCTTCAGCTTCGGCATCTTTGGAAGTTTGGTCGTGGTGTGTAACTGCGGCAATTCCTGCCACAGCAGCAGCACCAATTGCTGCAGCGCCAGCCGCAACTCCGGCAATCAACCCACCCTTGTGAGAGCTCTTTGACGCATTTCTAGAGTGAGATGCGTCCTTTGATTTAGATTGCTCCTCAGCCTCCAACTCGCTCGTTTGGGAGCTCTGAGAAATATTCCTGGAGTGAGATACAATTTTCGACTCCTTGGAAGGTTCCTCATCGGCCAAGACGTAAGTATCCTCAGAGTCTTGCGACACATTCCTAGAAAGTGATGGAGTCTCCGCCTTCTTATCTTGTGCCACAACAATTTCCTCGTCCTCGTCGGTTGACTTTCGCCTTTTCATTGGCGAAGCAAAAGCTGAGGCCGCTGGAGATGGTAGAGAGTGGGATCGCTTCCTTGACTTCGGAGAAAGGAAGCCAGGCGTGGCGGGTTGCGAGTTGGTTGGTGTAGGGAGGCCCTTGGTGTTTGCTGTGAAAATCATCATGCTCTTACGGCGAGATTGCTTCGGCTCGTCCACCTCATCATCTGCCTCATCTCCGCTCTGATCTGCAACCCCGGGTATCTCAATTTCTCTAACATCGTCTTCGCCCATTGGAAGTGGAATGGTTGCTTCGAAAAGGTCGGGTTCCTCTTCCTTCGCTGTTGGCTCTTCGTGGGCCTCTTCTTCTTCGGGTTCGTTGATCGGAGTGTCCTGAAACCTATGGTTAATTTCGGGAACTTGGTGCTCTGGAGCGAGGCTGCCTCTTCGGCTGTGAGGACGAGAGTGCATCGAATCCCTAGAGTAAGATCGGCGAACGCTGTGAGAAATAGACGCATTCGGAGAGCGGATGCGTTTTTTCCATCCTCTCCAGAGCCTGCCAAGTGTCCTGTCAAGGGCAACACGCTCCATATCGACTTCCTCGACAACAACACGGTCTGCCACATTCTTAGGAACGCTGCTTCCATCTCTCTCGTCTTTTTGTTGCTTTGAACGCATGCGGTGGTACGCGGCTTGTCCTGCTACGGTCAATGCCTGCTCGCCCATAAATTCGAGAATTGAAGTCAAGAAGATGGCAACTGCAGGTGAGACAACTCCCAGCTGGTTAGAGTATCTGTTAGTAGATCCCGGCGGGCCGTCCAGATGTTCCAGCTCGGTGTAGTGATCTTCATCCTCCTCTTCCATATCACCAAGTGATGAATACACCATGCAGCGTAGACGTGTGCGTTTCCATACCAGCTCCAAATCCCAATCTCCACTAGGCTCAATGCCATTGTGAAATGAGATCAGCTCTTCATCGTCCCCACCACCCAGGTATTCCTCCAATTCTTGGTCTGCCTGGTGAATTGCCTCCTTTGCAAGTTTCGGCTTTAGGGTTTCGACAACGGCGGGCCGAAGCGAAGCGAGAGATGTAGATTTCGAGATGGCGAGAAAGTTGAAGAGTAATTGATCGAGGAAGTTGTTCACGAGATTCAATGCCCCCGGGTTGACCAGAGCAGTCTCTCCGGAAGGTTCGAGGCCATGCTGGTCAAACCAGGCTTCGGAGTGGCTGTCATGGTCGTTTGTCACGATCTGTGAGGCCGCAGAAATGGCGAGAAAAAGCGGCTGCGGTTGCACGAGTGCTGGAGGTGAAAGCATCGCGCCGTACCCGTTTGCTGAGGGTTGATCGCTGGAGATGCTGTGAGACCTGGCTCTATTCAGAGTCGAGGAAGTGACACTACTATTGTCGAGCCCTGTAGGCGAGGTGAACCCTGAGAAGGCCATGTTGAGAAATGAGGATCGGCACTACGGTGGGGCGCCAGGACGTCAATTGCGCCGCCTCCTTCGTTTATAGAAGGAGCTGTCGTATTCTGAATTATCTTGAACTTTGTTTAGGCAAAGTTGCAAGTTGGATAAGTCGAAAGATTGTTTCGATTGAGGGTAAATAGAGTCGCTATAAGGAGAAATCGGTGGTCTGCATGGAAGTGTCTGAGTTAGCCACTTTGCTCCACTGATCTGGGGTAACCCAATTTCACTATTGAGAGACCGCTGTATGATCGCCCCCAGGTGCCGTCCCCGCGCAGTGACCAGGTGCAGACAAGAGTGCCGACTGAGCAAACTTTCAGTGTTTGATGCGCTGCCGGCATCAATTGATTGAGATTGGGGGGTGAGGTGAGATTCACTCTGTGCTGTACAGCGTACAGCGACTTCGCAAACACCGTAAACACAAGAGGCCCTCCGAAGAATCGGGTCGATCCACAGCAGAATTCAACAATTATGCTCTTCTGGCACCAGATTGGGCCTTTGGATTTGCTGGATTTTGTGATAATGCAGGTGGTGTTCTCGCGTCGCAGCAAGTGGCTGGCTAGGGTTGTCGCGCCGGACTGTGAATGGAAGAAAAGGGTGCGCGAACGTACCGTATGAAGCTACCGTTGCGAGTGAATGAACTGCGAGAAGGCGTGTATAATTAAAATGCGACTCTTAGATCGGAGAAGCCATTATTTGTGCAAAGTGAAGTCGTTATTTGGCGCATCCAAGGAATTTTGTTGCAGGGTAAAGGTGGATGTCCCTGGGCGCGCACACCAAAAGGGCGTTTGGCGTGAGTTTGTTGTAGTTGAAGGTGAAGTGAAGGTGAATTTGCGAAAGGGAGGTGAAGCCAAACGTCGCCAACAAGAATTAATTGAGGGACTGCAGACCCTCTTAACTGACTGGAACCTGGGGGCACCACCTGCGTGTCTTTGATTCAGGGAGTACTAAATATTGACCTGGTAAGGGTCTTCTGGGTCTTACTCCGAGACTTGTGTCTCTCTACTGACAAACTACTGAATACTACTGAATAGACTACTGACAGATACTCCCAAGAACGGGTACAGTACATGACTCCTTACTGTACTGATCGCCAGGTCACTTGTGAGGGGCACAGACACCACCGTTCTAATGATCTCCTCACCTGCATCAAGCAATATGTCCTGTCCTGGTTGATATCATGCCGCTGGTGTGGGATATGTGGAATATGTGGAAATATACTACTGTGGTTACTACTGTAGTGTACTATAACTACGACAGAAGGTACATGCGGCACACGCTTGTGGAGCATACACATCAAGGTACCTCTTGTCTGACCCCCCCTTCCCGTCCCCTCTCGCTCCTCTCAAACCCCCCCCTCTTGTCCCTCTCATCCCTATACCTTGCCTGTACGGAGTAATAACACACACCAGATATTATCAAGAACCATACAATCCATACAAATCACTCACCTCAAACCTATAAGGATATCCAGCTATACCGCGATATTCATATCTTCATACACACTTGACCCATATGGCACATGGAACGGTACTGGTCCCTTCCCAATACAGCCACTCAGATCCCCATATCTGCATACTCAAAACTGCCGTCCGTTGCTCCTCATGTCCATCCTGTCTCTTATCGGGTCTCATGTCGTCCCAAAGGGGAAACGAAAATAGGGGGACCACATTCCGTAGGCGTCGGGCCAAATCTGCACTACTTCAATATTACCCATATTTACCCACACCACCATCGTCCCACCATCCACGGACGAGCATGAAACACACATCAATGACTCGCCCACAGCATTTGACCCCCCCAGGCACGTCAAATGTTTCAACTGAAGGTTGCGATATAAAGGCGCATCCAGCCCATATTACTGGACCAGAATGAAGCCCACTCGTTCCTGTTCTCCCTTGCGCTGCGGCTTTCCGACTGACGAACCACAACTCTGCCATCGTGAGATGCAGCACAGCGGCATTTCCGCTACACCACGTGCACCCAACACAGTCTGATTTCCGTGCGTGTAGCACGAGTAGCACCGGTAGCACAGGACAGCGCAACGCCGAACTCTGGTACTACTGTACTCCGCGGTAGTTACAGCAGGCCCGAAACTGACTCCCAAACCAACAGGCTCATGTCAGCCACTCTCCAAATCAAGCCCACCCAGAGTCAATAATCCCCTTAGCCTGCTCCCACCGACCCGATTTGAGAAACTGTAATTCCGAAGATAGAAGGGACCTGCAGCTGCACAAGCTGAGCCCTTCCCCATCAAGACCCCCTCTCCCCCTCCCACGCCCCTCGCCGAAAGCTGCGGCAAACCTCCCCTGCCCAATCGATCGCTCCCCTCTTACGCCATCCGCCGTGTCTCGGGCTAGTCGCCACTCTATCGCCCGCCACCCCGCGCCCCTATTCGTCCGGGACTTGGACCCTCCAGACACACCTTCCTCTCCAGCGCCCTGCGAGCATCCTCTCTCGGCCCTCTTGGCAACTGCGTGTCTCGGACACTTTGGTCCAGCGTCTCCTTCACGGCGCGCAGATCCGCCTTTTTTCCCAGATCCCTCGATCCTGCCGGTTCCCAGATACAACACCAGACTCAGTTCACTTCCACATGTTGCAGAGACAAGAGATGCGCGACCAAGGAGGTCCCTGCTGATCATCCAATCAATGTCTCATGCGCCCGCGATCGGCAGATTTAATTACCAAGTCTGCACGCTGATCGGTCCACGACGATCTCCAGCGCCAGCGGCGCGACCGCTTCAGCGAGGCTGGGGGTCCAGCTTAAGGTAATCGGGAGCGTGGTGGATCTACCCAGCCTCGTCAGTCCGAATATTCCGCACCAGAACGCCGCCGTTGCGCCGCATGGTTCGATGAGCGCGATGGAAGGAAACGTGTGGGGTCCTTCGAGAAGAAGCAACCAACTTCTTCACTTGTTCAAGAGCCTCGGACCTCTCAAGGTCCTGCCCTAAATCATAGCTGAACCCGCCCAACAATTCCTGTAGAGCTGTCGCCATACCCGTCCAATCCAGAGGGAACAAAAAGCAAACCCTTCAATAGTCCCCCAGCCCTCCTCGTAAATGCCCCACCACTCCAGCTCCCTTCAACACCACACCGCGACCCCCAACGGCAACATCACCGTCGCAAGCCTCTCCCCAAGAAAACTCTCTCGACACGCACGGTCTCCCGTGCCGCAAAAAATCCCTAGAACCACTCATCACCAGACGATAGGTACAATATCAATTCACCCGGTCCCCTCCCCTTGCATCTCTGCAGCGCACCGAGCCAGGATCATGAGACAAGAGGTCGCATCGCTCGCTTCGCACCCACGCTCCAAATCGCAAAATACCGCCGCACCCATCCCCAGCACCATGGTATGATAGTAAGTAGAAATGGTATGTGCACGCCCTAAGGATTCCCAGTAACCAGCCCTCCAAGAGCACGATTGCTGGACAAAAAATCCTCCGACGCTGCGTTTCGGAATCACCCCGCCCACCCCGCCGCTTCGTGCGGCAACCACCCATCTCGTGTTCCGGGGAATATATATTAGATGGAGGGAAGCGAACAGGTGGGTTGCGTGCCAATGGCACTATAGTCACCTTAAACCCTGGCAGCGGATTTGCGGAGGGCGTGTGCGCGCTGCTACTGTACGTTGCAGCGAGGGTGTGAGTGAGTTACTCCAGAACAAGCCTATGTACTGTTACCTGCACGCGGTCTGAGAACATTTCGGTGGTACTCCGGGATTGGCGACGGTGAGTTTTTGGCGCAGGGAAGGGGAGGTGAGCGCGATCAGATAGCGGAGGAGTGGTGGATGCAGTTAGCACGTGGCGAGTGATTCTGTGCCTGGCGCTAGAAGACGGCTGGCTGATGAAAGGAAGAGTTACTACTGTAGGTGATGAGATGAGGCTTGGGTGCGGGTCGGCGACTGCGAGATAGCTTCGCGACATCATGTCCCGATCCGAAAGGTACGGCGGTGTACAAGCGAAGGACTTTGTTTACTTTTTGTTGTCTGTGCTGCTGTTCGTACAGTAAGACTGGAAAGGAAGAGGTAAGATTAATTTAGTAAAATGAGTTCACGTATTCTGCTGGAGGGGTTCCCCCTTGCTGGCTCAAAAGGGAAGGGCTGCTGGCATGTAATCTGATATCCCGGCCAAGATGCTCGTCGGTTGCCCCATCCGATCATATTAAATCCACCCGCAATTTGTCCCTGGCGTCGTGATGTACATTCCTACAACTACTCCTCGGTCAGAGCCTCTATCTTACCTGCAGCTGACGTTGATCTACAGAATATACAATTCAACGTAAAAAAAAATACCAAAGCTGATGGAATATGTGTATTGTCTGTCTCTAAAGGCGTCTCTAAGATCCTCCCATCGCGAGAAATTGCACCCACGTCACGCCCCAGGCAATGATCTGTACAGGCCTAGGCCTCAACTGTCACTTATCCCCAGGCAGCGCAAAGCATGCGTCGAACACGTCCCACCGTTTTCCCTCCAACAAGCACATACATCGTAAAATCAACTTTGCACACATGCACACACACACCCTCGCATCGTCCCCCATCCCCATATATCGTCCCCGCCCCCATTCCAGCTTCTCTCCCCAAGATCGCCACGAGTCGGCTCAGCAAATGTGGCCACCACGCCCTCAGCTCCTCTCCGGGACCCGCGAGGGACCCGCAGGGCACTGGCTGTCGTCCAGCTAGGCTGCGTCGAGACGCCGCATCGATCTGATAGATGGGTGCTACGTGTTTCCGAAGACAAAAGGTTTAAAAAGGTCCATTCGACCGCTCCCCGCCCAATCAGTCGTAGCCCCCGCCGACCTGGCTCGCAAAGGCAGTGGACACGCTCTTCTCGTCGTCGTCGAGCGTGCGGCGCCCGGCGCCGCTGAGTAGCGAGCTGCCGCCAAACACACTACCGGCGTCGCCGGTCTTGTAGTCGGGCAGGCGTCCGCCGGACTCGACGTAGCGCTTCAGGCGGTCCGATTGGCTAAGACTCGTCTGCTTCTGGTCGTGGACTGCGGGACCGAGGCTGACACCACCTTGGCTCGCGCCTTTGCCGTCAAGCACGCTGCTTGTAGTGTCGGTCATCTCGCTAGCAGCGACAGACTCGCCAGTCACGCTTTCAGCGGGACGGTTGCGACCCTTTTGGCCGTTGGCGCGGTTGCGCGGATCCAGGCCGGGCCAGCTGTTGTCGGTAGCGAAGCTGGAGAACATTTGGGGGTAGGCAGAGCCAACGCCAACTCCGCCGAGGGCAGAGGAGTGGACGGATGAAACGTCATCGGGGATGTAGCCTAGCATAGAACCGGCGTCGCTGAAATCGTTGCCAGGCTTGCCATTTGGTGGGCGCGCGTTGCTTGGTAATCCGGCTGAGTACGACATCTGGTAGCGCTGAGGTCCGCGGTAGGTGGTCTTGGGGCGGCTGAACTGCAGGAGCGAGGTTTGCAGGTTGGTCAGGGGTCCCTCAACCAGGCAGTTGCGTTCCTTGAAATGCTGGAGTAGATAATGCCAAAGAGGGTGCTTGGACAGAACCTTGGGGTTACCGAGAATGACCAGACCGTATTTAGCACGGGTCAGAGCCACGTTAAGACGGCGAGGGTCACTCAAGAAACCAATTCCTTGGTGGTCGTTGGACCTAACGCAGGAAAGCACGATGAAATCCTTCTCTCTGCCCTGGAAAGCATCGACGGATGCAACCTCGATCTCCTTGTAGTTCTCCTTCTTGAATGTGCCAGTGTTTTGCATGGAGCTAACAACGTAACTGCGCTGTCCCTCGTATGGTGTGATAACACCAATATCTGCGGGCTGAACTCCAGCCTTGAAGAAACGAGTAACAATCTTCTCAACGTTGGACGCTTCGGTTCGGTTGAGGTAAGAGGTACCAGAAGCAGAAATTTCTTCGTTGCCCAGGTTGGACCAGAACATCATCGGGGTGTCCCCAACAGGCCATGGGAAGTCAACGTCGCGACGGAGTCTCTGCTGCATGGTGACACCGTTTTGGAGAGAACCCTCGTAAAACATGTTTGAAGGGAATTCAGATAAGCAAGGATGCATACGATACTGGACGTTAAGTCTGATAGGAGCAAGTCCAAGAATAACGAGACGCTCAAAGAGCGATTGGTTCAAGCCAGCCTTGGCTGCCTTCTTGTTCATAATGACCGGGCCCAACTGTTGGTGATCACCCACAAGAACAACCTGCTTGCAACCAAGAACCAGTGGAATCATACACTCGGGCTCGGCGGATTGAGTAGACTCGTCGATAAGCACGGTCCTGAACTTCATCTTGGACAGACGAGGATCTCCGGCACCGACGCAAGTACAGCAAATGACGTCGGCGTTGTTCAGGATCTCGCGCTCAGCGGCCCGGGTAAGAGACTTGAACTTCTTCTCATCCTGGCTCGACAATTCGCCCAATTCGCTCTTAAGTTGCGAGAGCTTGGTCAGCTCGAGGTTGCTATCGTTCATGCGGACCTGCTCGTGCAGGGATAGGAAGCCAACGGAAGATTCGACATCTTCACGAGACTTGGCAGTAAGACGCACAACCTTCAATCCTGTTCTGTGAATCCTCTCGCAAAGCTGGTCAACAGCGACGTTGGAAGGAGCACAGACGAGGACCTGACCACCATTGACTTTGGACAAATGGTAGATGACCGTAGCAGACGTGACCGTCTTTCCGGTTCCTGGAGGTCCCTGAATAAGACTCAGGGGCTTCTGCAAGACGCTCTTGACGGCGTTGATTTGACTGCCGTTGAGCTCCGGGAGGCCGGGGACGCTGAATTTCTTTGGCATTTGAATCTTCATTGGTGCCGCAGCAACCTCATGACCAAGTAGCTTGTGGAAAATATAACCAGATACACTCATTTCGTCAACCGCAAAGGTCTTCATGGCCAATTGCATGCGGTCGTAAGAAGTAGCCTTCCAGACGTAGTCAGCGGAGAAGTTGTGAGTGCACTCAGTTGGCACGGATTTATCGTTTCCGATTTTTCGCAACTCGATGGTGACTTCGTCAGACTGGTTGTTTGGGATCTTGACAACGTATCCAACACCTTCCCAGACAGGGCGCAGCTCTCCCTTGTATTTGAGGCGCATCTCGTCGCCAACAGCCAACTTGACATCTCCGAGCTCGATTTTAGGGAGCACGAAGCTGGCAAGATGCTTGTTGTTAAGACCATAGTCCCAGCGAATAACAAGCCCATCCTCAGACTGGGCCTCCTTCAGCTTGCGGTCGTAGTCTGCCTCGATCTTCACAAGAGGGCCAAAGACGTTTTGGTACTGGTACGCGTCGTCGTACTTGAGGAGTACGGGGGCTGGTTCGTCATCGATTCCTGCAGCCTTTTCCAAGTCTGCAATAGTCGCTGCGGCATTGTCCTTCCACATTTCCTCCAGTTTGGCGATCATTGGCGGGGTCAAGTGGCGAGCACGGAGCTGCTCAGCATCGCTTGGCACGGCCACGAGCCATGGAAGGAAGGATCTATCTTCAATCAAAGGTTGCCATCTAGAGATATCCCAGCTCATGTCCTTGGACGAAGGCGTAGACGCACATGGCTGTCTGCAGAGAAGCACAACCACAGTGTCGGATTTCGCCGGAATAAACCCAAGTAGAAAGACGTTCTTAGTCCCACAGTTGTAGCATTCCAGAACAGTATCTCCCAGTGTTGATTGAGGGTGCAGTTGAACTTCCTTGTGGCGAGCCCGAACTAAATGGTTGACAATGTGCGAAGACGAGGCGTTACCGCGGGCACTGCAGAACCATTTTGTGCAGCCCAAGCACTTGACAACGCTGCTAGGCGAATGGATACCGCAGTAGGCGCATGCGTGAGCCGGCAGTTCTTTCTCGTCTTCGACGCCTCTGAGTCCGAGAGATTTCATGCCATCAACGGCCATGCTTGCGAGGCTCTCTACATCGTCGTCGTCGTAGACCTCAGTCTCGTTGTCATCATCGTCGTTCCTGCGGCGAGTTGGTCCGAGGCCTCCCGCGCCACCATATTGGCCGTAAAGGAGGCTCTCTTCGGGGTCGATGGCGGACAAATCGTCTCCGGCATTAATCGCAGCGGCAGAGTCTGAGATGAGGTGGTTTCCCAGATGGGTAAAGGCGCCCTCCATACTTGTCGTACTTGTATCGGAGGAGTGCAAATTTTAAAAGGCGCCTGCAAGCACAGGAAAAGTTAGCCTCAGTCCTCAAGTGCCTGCCTGTGGTTTCGGCGAGTCGCGGTAGTGGGCAGAATACTCACTGATCAGCCTTGTGGCGTAACCGCGGGGAATAGAGAGTCCAGAAGCGCGTTGCGTCTCAAGTCATGCTCGTGGACCTGGTATTGATTTTAAACTTCCTCAAAGGTGACGGAAGTTTTGACGAGCTTCACGTGGGAATTGTGGCGGAATCAAAGCTATTCTAAGATTTCGAGGGAAAGGCCAAATGCAGATTACAGTAGCGGCGCGATAGTGCTCGGCAAAAATGACATCCAGCCGCATGAAAGGCTTGAGCTAAGAAATTATATTACTGGCGAACTTCAGACAAAAAACCTTTCCGCAACAACATTCACCATGCTGGTACGTTCTAAACGTCCTTATAAACCTCTAATCGTGTGAAATATCGAGGCTGATCAATCCTATAGCGCAAACAAGCCCGCCAAAGACGGGATTATTTGTATCGTCGTGCGATAACTCTTCGCGATGCAGAAACCTCGGAAAAACGCTCGAAGTTAAGGGCATCGCTCGCCACGGGCAAACCGCTTGCTCCAGAGATCGCAAACGACAAGAAATTACGAGAGGACTACAAGTACGATGAGTCGCGCGCTGATTTAACGGCAAATGAGGAACTGGACTTGGACGACGAGTATGCGCAACTATCTGGAATTGTCGACCCACGAGTTCTAGTCACAACTTCAAGAGATCCCTCTTCGCGCCTCTCATCCTTCGCCAAAGAGATTAGATTGCTTCTCCCTACATCCATTCGCCTAAATAGAGGAAATTTAGTGTTGGGAAATCTGATCCAGTCCGCCCAAGCCTCTGGACTTTCCGACATGATCCTGCTCCACGAACATCGCGGAACCCCCACAGCCATGACACTGTCGCACTTTCCCCACGGCCCAACAATCTCGTTCTCATTGCACAACGTCGTCTTGCGCCATGATATCCCAAACAGCTCTCGTGGAACCGTCAGCGAGTCGTACCCACACCTCATCTTCGAAGGATTCACGTCTCGCCTCGGAAAGCGCATTGTGAAAATCTTGCAGCACATCTTCCCTCCCCGTGAGGCAGTTACAAACAGGACAAAGCTTGGAAGCAGAGTCGTGACCTTCAAGAACATCGAAGACACGATTGAGGTGCGACACCATGTGTTCGTTAAAACCGGATATCAGAGCGTGGAATTGGCAGAGGTTGGCCCCCGGATGAGCATGAGGTGCTTCGAAATTCGCGGTGGAACATTGGAGAACAAGGATGGCGATGTCGAGTGGAGGATGAACCAATACACTAGGACGAGTAAGAAGAAGGATTATCTGTGAGGGCTGGGGTGACGGATCTACATAGCGCGGCGTTGGGGAATCGGTAGGACAACTTACGAATGAAAACGGAAATTTCTCACTACAACCCCCTCACCGTCATGATAAGAAGCGCCCAACCGCGCACAGTGTCAACTATCCAGGGAAACGCCCAAATGGTTGCTGCAATCCTGCTTGCCTCATCGACCACGACCGGAGCGTATTCGGTCAAAGACATGGGCATGGTGATGGTAGAGGCAAGCGGTAGTGCATATGAATGGCGGACTTGAGGGCATATGGCGGCACTTCATCTTGATATAAATGCCAACTCCCTGGACGTCCTTTCAGCCAACGCTGCAGCGTAGTCTCAGGAGACACCCTCTCTGTATGCGAAACGGGCATGCTGCAAAACGCGGTTCCAAAATGGCTTTGAAGAGTTCAAAGGACAGGCCTCTACACCGCTAGACCGAGACACAGTGAAGCAGATTGCCTTTGCTATGCTTCCGTTCTGTGCGGAAAGCCGCATAGTTTGGCAGTCAGGCGCCTTCGTCGTGCGTAAAGCGACCATGCTACGCTGTTGGGTGGTCAATCAGCCATCACATAGATAATATCATGTACGGATCACAGCTATGAAGGATATCATGTGCCAATATTCAAGTACTGTATGCATTGAGATCAAAATCTATTATCCTTATTAAGAGTATTTCGTGAAACCCCACGATAGTCGTAGCCTTGCATGCCAAATTGCTGGTCTGGGCCAGCCGCCTCCACTGTCTGTGTGGTAACGCGGGTCACTGGTTCGCACGTGACGCGGTAGAACAAGAGTGTGGGGTTACAGCATGTAGTGTACAGACGCTGGCACTCTAAGGGTTGCCCAAAATGAGAATTTACACATGAAGGACTTGAGCAACATAAGTCAGTTTATCTCTACTTTTAATTCCAAAATGCCAATCGGCACTGGGAGGAGGCAAAACTATTTTTAATTTTTATTCGCCGCGTCAGATTCTGCTCCTACATTTTGTGGCTGGTGACGCAAGTCGCAACAATTAGCGGCGGCTGAACCCTTTTGAGCCACTTTCAACGATGATCGTCGGAACGTGACGTTATGATAAGGCCAATCGATGCTAAAGAAACATTGTTACCTAGAATGCGATTCAGAACTTCTAGAGCCTCTTCAATCTTGATCACATAATATACATCTGGATTGTACATAATCACAGCTTTGCCGTCTTTTTGAATACGCTTAAAAGTCAATCGCAATCCGCAAAGCTTCGTCTCGTCGTATTACTATCCCCAATATCCGGCGACCCGGTTTTATTGCTACGCCCCCAGGCTTACGCTTCGTCTGACGTCCCAAGTCGAACATTTGTCGCGCAACGATAAATAATTGAAGAAGCATTCGCCATTGAATCAGAGAACGAGACTCTTGAAAGCGCAAAGTAATGTCTTATGC
This sequence comes from Pseudogymnoascus sp. VKM F-4516 (FW-969), assembly GCA_000750815.1. Lineage (NCBI taxonomy): Eukaryota > Fungi > Ascomycota > Leotiomycetes > Thelebolales > Thelebolaceae > Pseudogymnoascus > Pseudogymnoascus sp. VKM F-4516 (FW-969). The sequence continues at coordinate 17,111 of JPJZ01001198.1, read as the reverse complement.
CCAGTACGACCAGTATGGAGGAAACCCGCACGACGGCGGCTCGACCCCAGGATATGATGTAGGCGCCAGTGTATGATCCATCTTCCACGCCCAAGTTTGCACTCGCTGACCATTACCACAGGATCCATATGCGCAAGGCGGATCCACCGAATTGAGGAACATGTCGGCCGCGCCTCAGGGTCAAACGACCACAGGCGGCGTATACATCCAACCTCGTACCCAGCGCGAGTTCCTTGACCAGGTCGCAGCTGTCAGAGACCTTCTCAGAGGCTTCGAGACTTCCATGACCGAGGTCTCCAGGTATCATCAGCGCCTTCTCGATGCAACCGACACCGCGTCAGCAGCAGATCTCGGGCCAGGCCTGCAGCAGCTTGAATCGGAAACGCTGTCGCGCAACGAGCAGATCAAGAGGTTGATTAAGAACCTGGAGCAGGATGCGGCCAACACGGCCGATGACACACAGAACATGAAGTTCACCCAGATCGCGCCGCTGAAGAAGGAGTTCCAGGCGAAACTCACAAAGTACCAGGGCGTGGAGCGCGACTACAGGACGAGGAGACAGGAGCAGATCCGGAGGCAATACCTCATTGTGAACCCTGATGCTACCGACTCCGAGCTTGCAGCGGTCGCCGATACGTCCAATGACCCCGGCAGCCAGAATGTGTTCGCGATGGCGGTAAGTACTCGCGATTCTCTGGTAGACCCAGGAGACTAATGATAATCCAGCTCACCAACCGCCGCGGCCAAGCACAATCGGCTCTAGGCGCCGTCAAGGCCCGCCACGACGAGCTCCAGCGCATCGAACGTACGATCACCGAGCTAGCCGCTCTGTTCAATGAAATGGACCAGCTCGTTGTCGCGCAAGAACCCCTTGTCGAACGCACTGAGCAGAATGCTGAGCACGCGACAACGGATCTCGAGGGCGGAAACAAGCATGTCGGCAAGGCAATTGTCCACGCCAGGAACCGCAACAAGCTCAAGTGGTGGTGCTTCTTCATCGTCGTGCTTATCATACTGGCCATCGCCCTTGGCGTTGGTCTTGGAGTTGGCCTCGCTCAGACCACGAAAAACAAGGCACAGGATGCGACGCAACATTAAAGAGTTTAGGGTTGGCGGAAGAATTTCGGATTAATTGGTATGGTTATATGGTTACGCGTTTACGTTTTTACGTGTTTAATGGATAGAGGAGAGTGGTACAGGTTTGTGAGTTACTCGTGGAAGGGTGTATGATATTTGAGAATCTGGCGGCCCATTCTCGAATCAGGGTTTGTATGCGTTGAAAGAGCGCGCAAACAACTTTAATATTAGTCTTAATGGCATAGTTAATCAGCTATAAGCATCCCTGAGAAATTGTCTTTGTCCAATTTTGTTTAATTTGACACTGAGACAGCTGGCGACGATGTCGTGCTGGGGTGCTCTCAGCCTTGCCCCATATACTCTAACGCACGGACCAACAACCCTCTTTCCCCAAAGCTGTCCTCTTCGAAATATGATACCAGTAAAAATCCCCGAGGAATACCATTTCCGCGCCGCTTTTCCAATTGACGATGAGATTGTCGCCGACGGGGGAACAGGCATAAAAGATATTCAGGGCAGCGTTTCAACTAAGCTCATGCGCCGAGGAAGCAACGAACGTCGCCCCCGATGAACGGCTTCGCGAGTCACGGTCTGGATGAGGACAGGTTTGCAGAGAAGGGGAGCATAGTCTCAGCATTCGACGCGTTCCGTGAGTTTTCCTCTTCCATGGTCATACAAAATGGCGATTCCGGTCCCTCTGTCCAATTCTTGGGCGCGCACACTTCGAGCGGGGCGGCAGATTGACAGCTCAGCGAACACCTTGCTGACTATAGCCCTTTACAGCGAAATCCAAGCCAGAATATGTCACGAAAACCTCCGGAGGTGGAAAATGGACGGTCTTGATGCTGATAATCTCGGCGCTGCTCACGATCTCCGAACTGGGGCGCTGGTGGCAGGGCCATGAGGACCATACCTTTGAGGTTGAGAAGTTCGTCAGCCGCGAGCTACAGATCAATTTGGACATGGTGGTTGCGATGCGCTGTCCCGATATCCATATCAACGTGCAGGATGCATCGGGAGACCGGATCCTGGCGTCGAAGGTGCTCAAGTCGGAGCTGACGAACTGGTTGCAGTGGATCGACGTGAAGGGGCAGCGAAAGCTGGGCCATAACCCGGATGGGAGTATTATTACGGATGAGGGGTTTGAGACCGATGGCCACGATGAGGGTTTCGGAGAGGAGCATGTTCACGATATTATACACACGGCGAAGCGGTCGAGCAAGTGGGCCAAGACCCCAAAGATTAAGGGCCATCCTCGGGATGGGGATAGCTGCAGGATATTCGGGAGCTTGATGCTCAACAAGGTGCAGGGTGACTTTCATATCACAGCTCGTGGACACGGATATGGAGAAGCTTTCGGGACGAAACATTTGGACCACAGCAGTACGTATGATCACCTACTATAATTGGGTCCTTACTAACAAATTACCAGACTTCAACTTCTCACATATCATCTCCGAATTCTCCTTCGGCGCCTTCTACCCCAAGCTAGTCAACCCCCTCGATCAAACCGTCATGACGACCGCCAACCAATTCCACAAGTCCCAATACTTCATGTCCGTCGTGCCCACCATCTACACCGTCGCCTCCTCCAACCCCCTCAACTTCAACTACAAAAGCACAATCGCCACGAACCAGTACGCCGTCACGCACGAGGACCGCAAGATCAACGAGCACACCGTGCCCGGCCTATTCTTCAAGTACGACATCGAGCCGCTAATGCTGACGATTGAGGAGCGCCGCGACAGCTTTCTTCGCTTCGCTGTCAAGGTCGTGAATATCCTGAGTGGTGTTCTCGTCGCAGGGCACTGGTGCTTCACGCTGAGTGAGTACTTTGTTGAGGTGCTGGGGAAGAGGAGGAAGAGGCAGAGCGATGGGGTTCTTACGGGAAAGGCGGAGTATGCGGATTGATGGGTTAGGATGATGGGTCATTGTTTTTGGCGTTGGTTATGTGTTAAAACATAGAAGAATACATGATTTGAACTGATAAGCATGAAAGCACACTCCCCTGTGGTGTATAGAAATGTACTATCGCGTCAGAACATGGCCGAAGGAGCAGCAAGATCGTTCAACGTCCTTTTCCTTTCGAATATGGGTATCTCATTATACGTTAACTTCTAGCTAGAATGACATCTACTCCGTCTACCCCTATCTCACACCCGAGCGGAACCTCAGGATTGCCAACCAACGTCTTTTACCATACGCCACGCCTCTCCGCCATCTGGCCGCTCTAGGCATCCTTCGGGCCACCCCTTGACATCAACGACTTCCCTCTATCCTTAACACTAGAGAAAAACGACGAGGATGACGACGTCTGGTGATTATCCAACTTCGTCGTATTCTCATCCATGACCTGCTGAGCATTCTGCGTCGTATCCTGGTGATGCAGGGTCGGACGCTGCTGATCCTGCTGCTCCTCAGGGTGATTGTCAACAAACAGATCCTTAATTTGGCCTGCGCCAGTCGCAGCCTGGTACACAGCGAAGCTCGTGGCGAACTCTTTGTGCGCGCCGATTTTGATGGCGTCGAGCAGGAGCACGGCGAAGTTTTGGCAGTTGTTGCTGATGATGTTGTAGGCGGGGCGGGTGGACCTCATGTTGTGGATTACCATCTCGCCGGCCTGTCTAAGAGCCTCGTCGTTGAACCTCGTAGTTCCGACTTCATACGTGTGCCACTCATCTTTGGCGACCTCCTCGTTGATGTAAATAACATCAAAACTCTCATCCTGCAGGCTCCATCAATTCCGGAATCAAAGTTACAGTCTGGGCTACTAAACATACCATCCAAAGCTCGTGGCAGTACCCACCCACCAGCACTGCCCAGTGCTGCGTGGGATCAGGATACTTATTGATCTTCTCCGTGATCTTCTTGCCCAGGCCCGTCTTCTCGGCGAACCACTTCCCTCCGAGCCCTCCGACGGGATGCCAGCCGATCTGGACGGTGCGCAGCTCCCCGTTGATGTTGGCCTCGCCGGGAGGAATCACGTTGGGCTTGTGGCCGAGGCCGAGGGAGTGCTCGAGCGCGAGCTTGCCTTTCAGCGCTCCCTCCTTTCCTTTTTCAAGACCATCTTTCCTGGGCAACGCGTAAGACTTCACTTTCGGATGGAAACGTTGTAGTTGGGTGCTTACAGGAGCCCGCTTATCTTACTGCGCGACGAGGTCTTCTCCTCTGTTACTGTTTCTGCCTCTGTCATTTTGAGGGCGTCGTCTGATGGAACTAGATTAGAGAATCTAGGTCACACGCTTGGTGCACCGTATTTATGTAGTTATTTATGTAAATACGTATGCAGGGCGGCGCGGCAGTCGGTGAGCGGGCGAAGTCAAGAGGGGTACATAAATGCTTCCTGGAAATCGCGTATACCCCACTACCAGAGTAGTTGCTTATTGTAGCCTAGTGGGGTCCAATATGGTTCCTTGGGAGCGGGAGGAATCCAGGTACAGTACGATATTCAGCCCAGTTTGCACTTTATATATCAAGTTATATTTACAAAAAAACCCCTTTTTGGTCGCCTTTCTCACTTACCGCCCAAAGGCCCTTACCAGGCGCCCTAACATGCCAACCTCCGATGTGACATATTCGTGCGCTTAAAGGAAACTATCCACTTGTTCTTACGAAAATTGAGGGCTGTGTCGATCCTGAATCGCTATCACGGGCTGGAGGAATATTCCGCCGCCCTGCCTCAAATGTGAGAAATGGGATGAAATGCGTGGCTTTAGGCAGCCTTCAAAGTAGATTTCTGAAGACACATATACTCAATTAGATAATTCAGATGACACTCGACTAAATAATCCTTTCTAATGGATCATTTGCCATATCTGCGCCCCAATTGCTATATCCCCACTTGCTGCGGCCTCCCGAGAAGCGTCACCTACGGCGCCAGGTAGGGTTACATAAGCAGAATCAGAGTGGTCGTCGACGCGTCGCCTTTCACCAGACCAGTAAGCGCATAGTAACAAGTCTATATTTATGAGCAATATAGCCGCTATACGAGCGGTTGTTGGGAAGGGGATGGTGAAGGGACCATGTCTTGGATGTCGATCTCCCAGGCAAACATCTGGGCGCCTTGGTCCCTTGATCCCCTTGTCCCACTTGCGTACGGAGGCCTGCTCAGCCACAACGTCATGAAATGAAACGAATCTGTGACCTTGAGATCTCCTCGACGTCTTCGCGCTGCGCCAATAAGGACAAAGAACGAACTAAGCTTTTGTCTTCGTAAGTGCTAATAAAAGAGCGGCGTTTAAGGTATATTTTCCCTTTTTCCCAACTTGGATCTTCGTTAATAAGTGTGTTTTTGAAGGTGATCGTACTTCATCCTTGAACCTCACCACTCTGGTCTGGCAACACGACATAAACTTCAACAATGTCTACCACAGACTCTCAAATCCCAGCACCAGCTGAAGCGCCAGCGAGCGCCAGCACAGCAACAACAGACGCTGCTCCAGCAGCTCCCACTGCTGCACCTGCGCCAGTAACCACCACGGCCCCACCAGCAGCCTCGACAGCAACAACCCCGCCGAAGATCTCCCTTGATACCTCAAGCCGCAACTCAGAGCCCGCCCTCGACTTCGCCGGCGACGTCGAAACCAATAATGTCCTCCCCACCCAAGCCACGCTCTCGAAAATTGAGGAGTACCCGGTCCTCAACCGCGAGGGGAAGAGCGTCCCTTTCAAATCCCTATACACCGGTCCCAACGTCCCACGCCGCGTGCTCTTGATATTCGTGCGACATTTCTACTGCGGCGTACGTCCCTCTCTCCATATCTCTGCGATGTACCACTAACTTCTCCCAGAACTGCCAACAATACCTCCGCGCCCTCTCCGCCTCCATCACACCTGACGCCCTCCTCCAACTCCCAGTGCCCACCTTCATCGCCGTGATTGGCTGCGGCGCCCCCTCCCTAATCCAGATGTACGCCGACGCCACCGCGTGCCCCTTCCCCATATACTCCGACCCTACAGCGAAGCTTTACTCTGAGCTAGGGATGGTACGCACCCTCGCTCTCGGCGCACGGCCCGAGTACCAGCGCCGCGGCCTGGTAACCAGTACCCTCGCCAGCATCGTGCAGGGACTGAAGCAGATACCGGCTGGGCGGGCGCTTGTCGGTGGAGATATGCAGCAGGTTGGGGGAGAGTTTCTGTTCGAGCCGGTGGGAGAGCTAGCGGCGAGCCCGGTGACGCCGGGCGTGGGGGCGGAAGAGGAGAAGAGGGTGGTATGGTGTCACCGAATGAGGAATACGAGGGATCATGCGGAGGTGCCGGAGTTGAGGGAGGTGTTAGGGCTGGATGGATTGGGGGTGCCAGGAGGGAACGGGAAGAGGTGGTTGAAGGCCGTTAGTGAGAGGAAGGGGACGGGGTTGAGTACGATGGGGAGTTTGCATGAGGGAAGGGAAGGCGGTGCGGTGTTGGTTGGAGCTCCGAAGGTGGAGGGACAGTAAGTCAAGCAATACCAATTTGAGCAATTTCAGATATAGCAGAAACAATGAAATAAAAAATAAACTTGGTTAACAAAGCAGTTTGGCCATCCCGGCCACAACACCCCAACCATATTTTCAATCTCTATCAATAATCAAAATATCTCCGCAACAAACATTTAAACCCACTTTGCCTCTCCTGCCCACTTTCATTTCGCTCCGTCGTCACTGTCGGCGTCGTCTCCACCTCCTGATCCTCAACCTGCTCACTTTCATCCCTCTCCCTCATCGCCGTCGGCATCCTCTCCACCTCCCAATCCTCATCCTGTTCACTCTCATCCTGCTCACTCTCATCCTGCTCACTCATCACCGTCGGCACCCTCTCGTCCTGATTTTCAACCTGCTCACTCTCATCTCGCTCACTTATCACCGTCGGCATCCTCTCCACCTCCTGCTCCTCAGCCTGCGGCCCAACAAACCGAGCCATCAGACAAGACGGCTCCTCTCCCTCCTCAAACGACGATCCACACGAACACCCCGGCGGATGCCGCACCCCCGCCACATCATAAGGCCGCCGTCTCCTCACTTGTTGCGCCCACGGAATATCCTCAGGCCGCAGTCGACTCTGCTGCCTCCCTCCATTTCGCCCCAGGAGTTGCTGTCTGGCTCTATAGGCGTGAAGTGCGAGGCATCTGGAGTGGGACAGAAGGTCCGGTGGCCGGCGTGGAGGCACCATTGCTGTTGACGGAGGCAGCGTCTGTGCCGGCGGCACGCCGGACGGCGGTGCATCAGCGCCGGAGGAAGAGGATCCCACCGCTGTGCTGGCGGTGTCCGGTTCCTGCAGAGGCCATGCCGGGTGTTCAGGTGCTCTGGACCCAGGTGAGAATGGCCCAGGACACTCAGCGGCGGCCGACGACGGGCCAGCAACCGACGTGGGCGACGGTGCGCCTGAGCGCACAGCTCTATTGGCTTCGGCGTCGGCCAGCGTGGTAAGCGTCGCTGGTGGCCCGGTAGTCACCCCCGACATAGGCGACGGCGCATCCGAGCGCCTATCTCTTTCATCCTCAGCTTCAGCGCCGGTGCGCTGGGACTCAGGCGAGGGAGCCCTTGAGCGACGCCAGCGTCGTGAGCATCTGGGGAGAGCGAAGCTTGGTTGCCGTCGCTGTTCTCTTGCCAGTAGTGCCAAATTCTCTGCCGTCAGTTCGCGGATTGTCGAAGAGGAAGCTGTGGAGGTGGTGGGGGAGCGCGGTGGTGGTGGCGTTGGTGGCGGTGGTGACGGTGGTTGTGGTGGCATAGTTTTTGTAATTTTCAATATATATAGACGCTGTCCTTCTTATAACAGGTGACAGGAACTGTCCTCAATATAGTATATAATAGGCACTATACAGCCTGTAAAAGTCGACAGACACTATAAGTGTATATAACAGTGATAGTAACTGTCAAATAGGATATTGAGAATAGTCACTGCTATATAGAACAGTTCGAATAAAGCCCAAGAGCCAAAAATCCGAAGAATAAAGCGTATTTCAAGCAAACCGAAGGTGAGAAACCAAAAAGAAAAAAAGAGCGTGGGAAGCTCTCACCTACCTATTTTATTTTCCAACAACATACGATCATCACGAGCACCACCAATACTGATCGCACCGTCGCCGTTCTAGCTCTCCTTTCAGCTTTAAATACCCCTTTCTCCCCTGGTGCCCGCAGCTCTAACAGCTCTAGTCCCCGTGTACCTGTCAGGCACGGCCACTCATGTTGCTCCCACGTGGATGAACTGCGTCATCACCTGCTGTCAAACGTCCGATGCAGGGTCTCAATTTGCTAAGCGCGACCCTGCATCGGATGTTTTGACAGCTCTGAACTTTTTTTTCTTACTTCTTATCTTCTTACCATCTTCAAGAGTGGGAGAGCTACCAAGGGTGAAGAGGTGGTAATAGCCAGTGACGGGTGAGTAGTGGAGGCTAAGGAGGTGGTTCACAACGCCGACGAGTGATTAAGAGACGCCGACAGGTGATTAACAGACGCCGACAAGTGACAACAGAAATACCAACCAAGAATAACACCGAGAGAGAGAATGAAGGTAGCAAGTAGTGAAAAGTGAGAGTCATATTCATTATTCTCATCAGAAAGATTAAGATACTACGTAAAATTACTTACACCAAACTCCCATATTCCGTCATTCTCAAGCATCATATCCATTTCATCTTCCCATCCTTCTCCCCATGCTCCCATCCATCTCCCCATCATCGACGTGACACCTCGCCCCACTTAACCTCCCATCCCGCCTCAAGTCGGTCAAAGCGTCCGTTAAATCATCAAATCCACTCCAGTCCAGTCAATCTAGACCGCAAAAGCCACCGCCGCAGCCAGTACAACCATCCCCAAGCTGGCCGCGTTCGCACCCGCAGCGTTGGGAATAGGCGTAACAGGTCCAGTCGGCGTGCTCGACGGGCCAACAGGCGTATTCGGCTCAGTCGGCTGAGGAGTCCATGTACCATTCGACACTGTCGCAGGTGGGATAGGTGTAGTCTCGCACTGGTTAATAGTGATGGTGACAGTAGTAGGTGGCACCACGGTAGGCTCGTTTGTGACGGGAGGCTCGGTAGGCTCGACCGTGGTAGTGGGCTCAGGCTCGTCCGTGGTTGTGGTTGGCTCTGGTTCGGTGGTGGTGGAGTCACATGTGGTTGTGGTTGTGGATTCCTGGGTCTCGGTGACGGTAGTTGGCTCGTCGGTGGTGGTTGGCTCAGGTTCAGTGGTGGTAGTGGGCTCAGGCTCCGTGGTGGTGGCTGTTGGCTCAGGTTCAGTGGTGGTAGTGGGCTCGGTGGTAGTAGTAGTAGTTGGCTCTGGCTCGGTGGGCGTGCAGACGTCCGCTGGGAGGGGGAAGGTGCCCTCGAGGTTGCCGGAGCCGCCGTAGACGATGCAGCTAGGATTTGTTAGCTTCTTTTCTTTTGTACTTCCACTCTCACTTGTTCTTTCACACTCTTGCCATATCCCATAGACGAGATGGGGTCGACGAGACGGGGTCGACAAGCGATGAGAGGGAGACTCACTTCTTCACACAAGCAGCGCTGTGCAGCTCTGGCGCATAGCAAAGCGTAGGCTGGACACCGACCGGTGGCTCGCCGGCAAGGTTATCATTGCAGTTGCCGGGCTGTCCGACGAGACCGTTACAGCGGATGATGATGTTCGTCTTGAGGGAGTCGCCGGCGCAGTAGACCGCATCGGGGACATGGCACGTCCATTTTCCCGTTGTTGGGTCGCTGGGAGAGGGTTAGTATGGGTTGACAATGCGTGGAGGAGAGGAGACGAGGAACTGGATGAGCAGGACAAAGAGAAAGAGGGAAGACATACTAATCAGGCGCAGTGGCACTGGTGAGCGCCGCAGCAGCAGAGACGAGAACAGCAGTGGTGAACTTCATTGTTGCTGGTGGTTGTTGTTGGTCGTGTGTGGTGATATATATCGATTATGATAAACTCTGGCAAGCTTCCCTTCTCTCTTTCACGTTGAACGACAGTATGTAACGAACGTCTTGGAAGCAGGACAAACAGCGAATGTGAGGTAATAACCAGCGAGAGTGAGAGAGATACGGGTTGTGTGTGTGGTAGGCAGGAAGGCCGGTGAAGGTGTGGTGGAGGGGGGGATTATATACAGATATGGGAAGAACGCTGCACGGTGCATCACTGTGCAGAGAGCAGAGCGACTTGGACGCTTACAGTCATAGTAGCAATAATTGCCAAGCACCAGCAGCCCGCCAAGGACGTGTCACTTCTCTATGCTGTGGAGCCAATTCCTGTATTCCTGTATTGAGTGAATATCGGGAGTACAGAAATAGAGTACGGGCAAGGGTCCGGGATTGACGTCGTCACTGAGGGGATGGTGGAGCACAGAGAGTACGGGATCGACGGCTGGAGGGTGGAGTTGTAGTGGAGATGGGTACTTATTGTTTATACGATATGTACTTACCGTAGTATTTGACTTAATACTGTATAACCATGTATACTTTCTATACTGGCTGAGTACTATACAGCAAATAGCAGCTCGCACGAGTCCGCTGGCAGATATCCGTTAGTTACCCGTACAAGTAGTACAGGTCGTGGTATCCAATCGGGAGTATACGAGTCGGGCGTCATGGGCGTTATTCGTTGGAGTTTTCTGCGGAGTTCTGGCAATTATGGCAATACGAAGCAAGCCACTGGCCGGTGGCTGTTGGTATCTGTGTGCGTCTGCTTTGGTCTTTGGGATTGGGATTTGTGATAGTGACTGTGGCTGTCTCTGTCACTCCCGCCCTCGATATGGCTGGTGGTACTGTGCCTTGCTGTATTGTTGTGTCTCCGCGTACAGTGCCTCTCCATAGCAACAATGAGTAAACTCCCCATTGGCAACATCACATCCCCTTGGTAACCTGCCTCATCTCACCTCTTCCGCGTTCAGACGCATTCCACGGCACGCATCCCACTGGCCATACACCGCACAGTGCAGCATACAATCAATAAATTCCACCCGATTCGGCCTGTATGTGCATCCCGCAAAATACTTCACCTCGCAGCCTGTCGCCTGTCGCCTGTCGCCTGTGCCCTGCAGAAAAGCAAAGACAAGACAAGAAGAAAAAAACTTATCCTCTGCCTTCAGCACCTCGCTGTGGCCGTGCTGTGCCGCACCGCATGGGGGATTGAGCGTCTTACTCACCAACCTCCATGCCGCTGGTCCCATCGCCACAAAGCCGAGCGCCACTCTTCGTATCGCCAGCCCCCAGCCCGCCAAGACACGCCAACCACCCCGCCGCACCGAGCAAAAGTATCTATCCCATCATCATCATGTCCTCCGGCTCCATGACCCGAATCGCGTGGCTAATCAGAGCTTGTATCTCTCCTAGCGGTGACGGCCGCATGTTGCCCTTCTCAGACCGAAAAAATGCGACGTCCCCTTCGTATTGGGCGTCGTTGGCGTGGCATCGTCGTCCGCCAAGCCCCAATACATCGTGAGCGTACCTCGTATTCCCTCTGCCGTAGTAGGGGTGTGGATGTTGACTAAACTCCGTCCGTTGAACTATAATTGCCCCAGAGACGACTCACGGGACCAGCAAACGATTGATCTGCGGCGACGGGTTCATGGGATTCGCTGGGTTGGCTCCGTGAGGTTTTGGCAGGTTGCGTAGGATAAGCACTGTAAACACCACACAGAAAAAAACGGTTGGTAGAGAATCCTGCTATGCAAGTTGTGAGTAGGGTTACTTGCAGAAAGGTTCGTGCCTGTATATGTGTTCGGGATTATATGGTTTGTGTGCGATGTGATTGTTTCAACGCTCGCAGCTCACAGCTCACAGCTCACACGACATATGGTACTTGAAGATCAGCAGCCAGGTCAGCGTGTTTGACTTGTACTGTCTGCCGGGAGGGAGGGATCTGCCGAGACGATTAGCGATGTCAACTGTCACTCCCAATCGCTGGAGTTTGTGGACTTGTACCTGTGGCTGCGTCTGATTCAGCGAGTTGCGCATTGTGGCGTAGCTGTCTGTGGCTCACCACACACCAAGCAGCACAAACAGGTTTTGCCCGTCATCTGTAAGCTCGCCCTACAACGGCCCGACTGAGCGAGCAAGAGACCTTTGTTAGCTTCATACCCCCCAAGAGCGAGATAAAAGGTCCGAAGGTGTAGACTAACGGTGCGAGTACGTACAGTGCAAAAGGTAACGTTGTGGTTGTTTGTGCTGTTTTTAGCACCATACTGTGCGGATCTGTACGAGCTCGCTCTGCTCCGGTGGTCATGTTCTCACCGCTCCACTCACTCACTCTCTCCACGGTGATTCCGTCTCCAAGGCCACCACACATTTAGAAGAAGAAAAATGGTGCCTGCTTTATGCGACAAGTGCATCCATTTCACCGTCGACTACAAATTCCACACTAGCGCTCCCATCCCCCTCGACGGCCGACTGGCTCACCGGCTCTCCTATACACGTGAGAACCGCTTCTTCTTCAAGCTGCCCTGGCAATGCAATGACCTCTGGCCCAGCCTTCCCCGTCTCCAAGCCTCCTTTGTAGCAGGCTGCGCTCTCTGTGGTGTGATAAGGACGAAACTCCTAGCCGGGACTAAGCCGTCTGATCCCGTGGAGCCGGTCGTGGAAATCATTATAAGAGCTGAATATGGATTTGAAGACCAGCGCCAGCGGAAGCCTACAGGCGTGGTGTTCGACTACCAGATCGTGGGACAGTCGCAATGGCATCGCACTCCAGTACAGCCCAGTTTTATCCTCGCTGCTCCACGAGGTAAGGGAATCTGATAAGCCCGCCTCTTGCCTACATCCATTGAACCAGTGCATGTAGGAAATCCCGCCTCACGGCAGTTTCGCGAGGTAAGCAGCGTAGACCCCTTGTCGCTGGATAACCAGGCAAGAATCAGAGAATGGATCACCGAGTGCAAGGAGTCGCACGAGTACTGTAAAACCAAAGCCTCCCAAGCGCTTCCAACGCGGCTCATTGATGTTCAGTTGGAGAATCCGAGACTGGTGTCCACCAAAGGCAAGACAGGAACATACGCCGCCCTCAGCTACTGCTGGGGCCTCTCCCCATCCAACCCATTCTCGTCCATGTACACCACCACCGAATCCACCATCCCCTCCCGAATGGCAGGAATGCCCTTCCCCGCCCTACCCTTAACCCTCCAACACGCCATCCTCGTAACCCGCGCCCTGGGCCTGCAGTACCTCTGGATCGACGCCCTCTGCATCATCCAAGACTCCGCCTCAGACACCGCGCACGAGATCCAGGCCATGGACGCTGTGTACGGAAACGCCGAGGTGGTGATATGTGCCACTAGCGGCACGAGTAGCAAGAGCGGCTACCTAGCTCCACGGGACGATGTGCTGCCTTTGCTCACCGTGCCTTTTATCCCGTGCGAAGGCGGAGGTGCAGGGGCGTATGGATTCTACGACCCCGAGACGTTTCCCAAGAGGAATGACTGGCAGGCCGTCGAGACGTCAGAGTGGAATAAACGCGCCTGGACCTTCCAAGAGCGCATCGTCCCGCCCCGGGTGCTGCACTTTAGTCACTCGACCCTCCGTCTCGAGTGCCGGACCTCGGATTTCTCAGAGCTAGAATGCGCGCCTAGGCAGGTCGTGGTGGGGAACTCGGTGCTGGGGAATGATTACCGCTATTTGGGTGTCTTGGAACGGTTGGCTGCGAAGGAGCTATCTCGGGATAAGCTCGAGATATATGAGACGTATTATAAGTTTGCGTGCGAGTACTCGAAGCGTGTGCTTAGTTTTGAGAAGGATAGGCAGGATGCTTTTGCGGCTGTGGTGAAGAGGTTTGGGGAGCTGATGGAGAAGGAGTGTTTGTATGGACTCTGGGTGGAGGATATTTGGCGGGGTCTGATATGGAGTGTTTGGGGTCGGCGAGAGGGTACCCCTTTAAAAGGCCAAACCCCCTCTAAGCAAGCCACGTCGCCCTGGCCGTCATGGTCCTGGTATTCCAGCCCCAACCCCATATCCTGGATCCATTCCAGCAAAGTCTGGAAGAGTGCCTCACCACAGAGCCTCTTGCCACAGGGGACCAACTCCCCAGTCCTGATCTCCTACACAGCTATCCTCCCAAGCTCGCTGGTGATTTCGGCTGTGCTGAGAGAGGTGGAGATGGAGATCCCCACGGGCTCTGCTGCATATATTGTCCATGAAGGCGAAAAATGGGGCACAGTAGATCTAGATGCCAAGTTCGAGCTCGACGACAAAGCGCAAAACCAGAGTGCACCACCATCGCCGCCACCGGCGCCACAGAGGACGAAAATCTGGCTCTTGCAGCTCCGGAACAAATACCAGATCTTCGACGACCGCGGCGGAAGCACCATGTGCTGGGCCGCCGGCTTAGTTCTGTCGCATGTCAACACTGCTGCGGGAGATTGTGACTCATACCGCCGTATCGGAATCTTTGGCGTTTATTCCCAGGAGAAATGGGAGGAGCTGTTTGAGGGGAGGGAACAGACGCGGATTAAGCTCCTTTAGACGCCCTACTCATGCAACGCATCATCTCTCTCTCTGACAGGACAGGACAGGCCATTTCAACTGCATCGCACCTTCCACAAAGAATCTTCGTTCCAAGTCGCTCCTTCCCTTCTCGTTTTCGTGAAGGATGAGTCGCGCTTGCGTTTTCACTGAAATGCTGGTTGTGCTTTCCTCATTCGATTTGAAGCCGTGCTTGCTCTTTTTCCTTTTCCTCTTGAGTCGTGCTTTCCTCATTCGATGAGGAGTCGTACTTGCCCTTTTTCTTCTCATCGTGGGTCGTACTTTCCTCGTACTACAGGTGGGAAATGGCCTTATTCTCATACTTACGTCATGCGTTCCTTCATTTTCCGTGGGCTGATTCGCACTTTCCTACCTCATCCGATGTGATGAGAGGGTCGTACTTGCCTTGGGCAGATAGGTAGGTTAAGCAACACGGTTTTATCACGTAGGGATTTGAATTGGATGGTTTCTTGTCAGGTTGGTATGTTTATATTATATATATTATACACACTTCATTAGATATTATCCCCCTCCGTTCGCCCAATATCATATCTCGGATCCCTCCCTCATGTCCGTAAAATCCTAGCTGGATCCATGTTCATACGGGGCCTCTTTCTTCCTTCTCATCTGACCCCCTACTATGAGGGTGCTCCCCAGACCTCGGAATGCCGTGAGGCAAGCCCTGTCGACTCGATCTATAGTCTATCTGCCCACCTCATACGGTTTCGGTATGGGTCGTGGCACCTTCTCTTCTTTCTATCCGCCTGTATCCTCCGACCGGTGGAGCGGCGTATGTAGGAGCAGCTCTCTGTCCGCGGCGGCGGCGGTATGAATGGCCTTGAGCCAATCCATCCTCCATTCTTCTTCTTCGTTCTTCTTCGTTCATAATCTTCTCCTCCCAGAATCTTTAAATCCCACACCCCTCCATATCCCTCAACAGACACGCCATCTGCGCCCGCTTCGCCGCCTCAGCAAGCAGCGTGGCGCTGCTCAGGAGCGGGAGTGCGTCGTTTGTGCGCGAGGGAGGTGGGGTGGGGGGGTAGAGCGAGGCGGGGGAGGTGGTAGGTGAGGATGTTGGGGAGGAGGTGGAGGAGCGAGTGGAGGAGCGGGTGTTGTATGTGTGAGGCATTGTTGCTGTTATTGTTGATTGATGATGAAGGTGGTGAAGGTGGTGGTTGGTGGTAAGGTGGTGATGTGAGATGAGGTGATGTTTAGTGGGGGTAGTAGTGGTTGATATGAGATTTTGTGGCTTGATGTAAAGTCGTACGAGACAAAGTAAGCTTTACCGATTTCCGATTAAGTTTCGATCTTTGATTTTTAAACAGATTTTAGACTCTCATCCAGAGATCCAAGGACATATATATATATATTCTCCTTATCTCTCTCACACCTGCAAAGTCAGCCTCGGCTTCGCGGCTCCACGGCGTCCCAAGCTTCCCCGGTCATGCACCTGCAGCTGATACCGCGCCTAACAGATCTGACAGTGCCGCGGGTCGTCCGATTGGCACGAATGCGGCAAGATCGTCTATGACGTGGATTGCGTATAGGGCGAATGCTTGTGCCAGAGGGCTTGTTATCGGCGGAGACTTTGCACGGGGGCGGACCTCGGCTGAGCGTGTGCGTGGGGTGTGGAGTGTGGGGGGCGTGGTGGTTGCGAGGCGAGGAAATGGCGAGGTATAGGCCGGGTGAGGACGGGTAGCGTGGGTCGGGAAGAGTAGGAGGCGTGTGATAATGATAAAAATGGGAGATGAGCTGAGATGAACGTGCAAAGGATTATTGGGCTGGGTGGGAAGATGGGAATTGGGGGGAAGGTCCGAGGGGTATATATGTCATTATTTTTTCTACATTTCTGGCCTTTGTTAACGTTACGCTTGGCTTTTTCGTCTTTTCCGTCTTTGTGGTATTCCCGCCGGCTGTGATGATGTAAGGCGGACGGTGTCACGACCAGTAACACGGGGTATGGGGAGAGATCGGCAGGATTGGCAGTCTAGGCGGCAGACCGGGCGAAAGGGCCGACGGGAAAACTGGCCTTACGGCGGTTGTACTGTAGATGAGATCGAGATGGCATTGTCAGATGTAGATGGGGATAATCGCCACCGGGATGGATATTTGGATATTCGGATAATTAAGATTACTGTATATACTTTAAAATAGTATGTACAAGACCGGGTTTGAGATAAAAGGAAAGCGTAGTACGGATTGATAGATAATAGAGTTTTACGATAAGGGTCTGCATCACGATCTTTGTTATCAGTCCAATGCTGGCGAACGAA
This sequence comes from Pseudogymnoascus sp. VKM F-4516 (FW-969), assembly GCA_000750815.1. NCBI lineage: Eukaryota > Fungi > Ascomycota > Leotiomycetes > Thelebolales > Thelebolaceae > Pseudogymnoascus > Pseudogymnoascus sp. VKM F-4516 (FW-969). The sequence goes on along the minus strand of JPJZ01001198.1, from coordinate 359 downwards.
AGGCACGTGCATTGCTGCAGGTTCTTTCGATCCCCGGCCGGAGATTCTGATTTTCCACACCCGTATACACTAAACTCACCTAGGCTTAGTCCCCGATTGCCCCTGCACCAAAGTTAAACTACAGTACTCCTTGAAGCTCAAGCCCAAGAAATATAACAACACCACATCAACCCTCACAAACCTCCTCCACAACTCTCAACGCGGTCCCTCTCACCACCACCGCCACAATGCCACAACCACAGGCTCCCTCCTACACCTCCACCTCCTTACCACCAAAAGACAACCAACCCTCCACCTCCTCCGACCACACCGAACCCGAAACCGCAACCCTCCCCGCCCGCCTCCGCGGCATCTTCACC
>JPJZ01001197.1:0-43636 GCA_000750815.1 Pseudogymnoascus sp. VKM F-4516 (FW-969) | reverse complement strand
CTCCCAATTCGTCGTTTCTTCCTTCTTTTGTCTCGCGCTCCGAAGGTGAAGGGGAGAAGATCATGCAAGGCAGGTTTGGCTGGGAAAGGGCACAGACAGAGGCGAGGCACGGTTCAGCTGTGCAGGCTATTATTTGGCTGCACATACGAGACAGCAGCCAGCCCGAGGCAGACAGGCAAGCAAACTTTTGAAGCAGGTGGCGGTGGCAGGTAAGTAACCTGATCAAGGCACCGTTTGTCGTGACATTTAGGACGACAGCGCCTGACGGAGATGACTTTGCTTGAGCGAAGGAAAGGGACCAACCTCGTCGACTCCACCTCGTCCACCACTCTGCAATGCCACGTCTCACTCCGCCGCACAGATCATAGGATGTCTTCTGGGCGACGATGCATGCGATGGTCCTGTCCATACGATGGACCATATAATGGACCATACAATGAACCGACCGAGTTATAATATGGATGATGAGTGATCTCGGGCAGCGGGGTCGACGGGCTGTCTCCTCAATACATACATCCTCCCGCACATCCATCATACGTACTATGGCCCATCATTCTGCCTGCCCCGGCGACGACATGGATATCTATATCCTGCTCAGACCATACGCGACCCGACCCCATCGCCGGCCATTCACCCATCGATCGTCGTTTCGGTTCTTCTCTGCTGGCGAGGTTCGCTCGGACTTTGTCTTATCGCCTCCACTCAGCCAACAAGGTGTCGAGACGCCCGCACGATAAGACCAAGCTCCATCACCGACCGACTCCACTTTCTCGGCCTTTGGAGGGGGCGTTGTATCTCCATCCGCCCCCGGCTGCTCATGCCGTCACTGGTCGGTGAGGTCAACGGCCAACGACAACAGTAGGCGATGATAGGTGAGGGCCGCGGACACCGGCGTGTTTGATGTACATTTCCATACGTGCCATTTCTCCGTACAGACGCTACACTACTGACAATACTAACACATAACTAATAAAATCCCAACCTCACCATCCCTCTCCATCAGCTCGGCACAATGCACAATACACAAGCCCCAAAAATAATGACATCCTCCACATCCGGAGGCACTTCCGGTGATGTACGGTGTACATACCATACCTGCTTGCCTACACCCCATCCCATCCACATCCCTATCCCATCCCGTCTATCCCGTATATACATACCTCCCGCTTCCCCCGCGCCGTCTCCTTCTCCCCCCTCCGTACAACGCAGTCACAGTGGCGTCATGCTCGTTCCAGTCTGGGAGACAAAAGCGATACGATTGATATGATGCAGGAGGATGAAGGGGATGCGATGACAACTCCTGGCTGACTGCACGCATCCGGTCTACTTCTACTTCTACTGTCACCAACACCACCACCCATCCAATCCTCCACCCCCGATCCCTCCCATCATCACAACGCCCATAAGAAGCCCCGCGCCCGCCTTACCCCCTCCTCAACATCCCTCTCCACTCCACACCCGCTCCACTCCCTCATCGCACACACCCGTCCTCTCTCCCTCCCCGTCCCCGACGTAACCGCCCCCAACTACCTCCCACGTCACGCATATCACCTCGCTCCGTCCCGTACTGCTCTGCGCGCAGCGGCCAACACCGAGCACACGTTACAGCCAGCACAGCTCTTCCGCTCGCTAAACCTGATGGATTAACCTACCTGCCGGCTTCGCCGACCGGCGGGCTGTCTGTCATTTTCGCTTCCTCACCGGCTGGGGATGCGCTCCAGATACCAACCGACTGCGCTGCAGGTCTGGTGGCTACTGTAGGGGACAGAATGTGCGTGCGTGCGTGCGTGCGTGCGCATACACGCACACGTGCCACAGCATAGCACAGCACTGTGGCGAAAGGCCCGGCTCGGCTGGGTAGATGAAATGGCTATCCCCGATGGCTTACTATTAAAGCCAAGATAGACGCATAACCATTGCACGATTATGGCAAAATAAGAGGTATGTAGGTTAGATTCGGTTAGGTTAGGTTAGGTGGGTATATTTGGTAGGTTTACGACTTTTCATTCTCTCTTCTCTCTTCTCTCGTCTCGTCTCTCCCTCTCATCTCCCTGTCATGCGCTGGTGCTGAATTACACGGGAGATGGAGGCTCCCGTGGATGGCAATCCAACACCGCGCGGGCACCGCACTGCACCCGACCGGTCGGGAGGGAGGGATATCCGCCACTTATACGGTATGCACCCGCCACCGGCTGAGTCGGGTGCAAGCTAGGTCGGTCGCTGGCCACTCTTCCGCGTCGCGACGTGCTTGGTGCTCCTCCTCATGGGATGAGAGATGGGGGATGGGAAATAGCTCGCTCGCACGTTGGACCGCACTCCTGACGACCTGGGGGGTGTGAGAAGTCGCGTTGTGAGGGAACACAGCACACCCCCTAGTCAACCCAGCGGCACCGTCGCCGTCGGGGAGGGCGGCGGTGGCGGTTGCTGGTGAGCTTGGGATAGCTAGTTAGCTATTTTGAAGCCTAAGACCTACCAAGGCACATTTATTTTCTCTTATTCGACTTAGTTTCTTTATACTCCTAGAAATACTATAGCAGCTCTGTCATATTCTCTACTATCTACAGACACCAACTGGAACCGATGCGACTGGTCTTATGTCCCCCACTGGCCTATCTCACCTGTAGACGACACTGCCATCTCCTACTAATCCTCCTCTCCCCTTGCCTCTCTTGGATACATGGTCTACTATGAACTGATAAATCTGCGGTAATAATGGACATGACCACAGCAGTAATAGTGTGAAATGCATACTAGGTACTTTTCACCGTCCCTCAACCATATGCCGTCGCTAGCCCACCCAAAATCCCGAATTCTGCCATCTCAGTCATTTCCATAGCTCAAAACCGTCCACTCTGTTCCCAGCACATAACCAGCCACGCTAAAGATATACGCGATCTCGAGCTTCAAAATCGGTGGAATCCCTACACCCCACCTACCAACAGCAACAGCACCAGCACCCGGGGTGATAACTATGAACAACTCCACACGGCAGCAGCAGCCTATACAATCATTCCCCCTATTCCCCCGACTACCTATCGAGCTACAGCGCCGCATCTGGGAGCTCTGCCTACCCGCGCGCATAGTTGAGCTGGATGTGCAAGGCACCGACATAGTCCCCACGACGTGCAGCCTCCAGAAGACGTCTCTGATCAACAGCCGCGCCCCGTTAGCCACGCGGATTTGCAGGGAATCGCGCAGCGTCGCCCTCCTCGCTGGCGCCAGAGAGCTATACGACGATGCCTTCCATCGCAGCGACCCCCCAGAATGGGAGGCCATGAACGATATCCGGGATCTCTGGGTGACCCCGCACACTGACGTGCTGCACCTTAACTACTATGGCTCTTACGATGGCTGGTACCATTGGAGTGGCAGCCCGGTGGGGTTCTTGGTATGGCTGGCACGCCGGAACCACCAGTACATGCGCATGTCTATTGTTGCACCGCTACTAGTGGGGTTTGGTGATATCGAGGCCGCCGAGTATATGTTCGAATTCGACGGGAATTCCGAGTTACTCGCTGAAGGTGGTGGGCCGTACCTGACCACCCTGTGCGTGGTTAGCCTGCACGTCGGTTTGGAAACTGCGCTACAGAAGGAAGGGGGGATGTTATTTGGGCGTTTAGGGGAGGAGCGCGTGAAGCTCATCGAGGTGGGCGATAGGGCTGCACTGCAGGCGTATTACAACCTCTGGGCCGCAGGGCCAGTCGAGGATCGCGAGCCGGCGGAGTTCTTTGACCTAGCCGTGAGCAGGCACGAGTCCGAGTGGCTACCTCGAGTGGCGCAGTGGAGGCGGAGGGTACTAATAACGTGGGTGAATCACTACTGGGCGAAGGCGGAGGAGGCGGGCGAACTTGGGGATATCCAAGACCACCAGGGGGTCTGGCGTGCGTTAAGGAAGGATGAGGGGAGGGTTATTCGAAAAGGTGATCCGGGCCCCTTTGCACATTATATGCGGCCTGCGCCTGCGTATGGCCTCGGCGATGAGAGGACGGATGTGCCGAACGAGGAGCATCCATGGGTTGCGAGGGTACTAAGAGACATGCCGTGCTTCGAGCCGGTGGTTATGTTCCGGCTCTGCGAAGATAAGTGCTTCGCTCCTAAACCACCGCGTGGGTTGGGAAGACGCGGCGGCCGGGGTACTAGGGGATAATCGCGAGATTCAGTGTAGTGCCCAGGTGGGTTTTCTATAATTCTTAGCAAGAGTTACACGCTGTTTAATTGTAGAAAGTAGCTTCTATTACGCTATAAAACACTATATATTGCCTATTACAAAGCCGCCGCTTCAGCCGCCACCCTCTCACCCTTCTCCTTTAACGCAAGTTCCGCCTTTGTCAACTTATTCGGGACCAACCTAATAAACACAGGAAGTAGGGCAGCCACACAAGCACCAGCACCTAAAAAGCCAGCCGTTATACCCCAACCTAGAGTATATTGGGGGGCGCTACTAGAAGGCCAGATCTGGCTCCCATACACAGACGAGAGATTTCCCACGGCATTGATCATCGCGATAGCAATAGCGCGTTTCTCGGCAGGAAGATCGATGGTCTTGGATGCCCAAGCAAGAATGAGGGGCAAGGCACTCCAGATCCCCGAGGCGACGAAGCAGAGCATGACGTAGCGTACTACGGGTGTTTCAACAATGGCGCAGACCATTGCACAGATGAACCCTAGCGAGAGTGCAGATGTGATGTGCCATCTTCGCTCCTCGTGCCGGTCGGCGGAGTATGCGCATATGTTGAGGCAGACTGTGGCGACGGCGTATACGGGAACGGTCATGTACTGCGCCTTGACGGTGTCGTAGCCCAGGGACTTTGTGATGGTGGGGATGAAATAGGAAATTGTGCCGGCGCCGACGTCGAGGACGAAGAGAAGCATGAAAGCGTACGTGCGGGGGTCGGTGGCAGCTGCTTTGAAGGCTTCCCAGTGCGAAAGGCGATCATCTCTTGACGAGCCATGTGTCGAACCGGATGCCGCGCTATCTGCTATGATGCGAACGGTAGCCAGTTGCCGCTCTTCGAGGGTGAGGACCGGCGAGCTCTGAGGGAAGTCGAGAAGGATGAACTTTGCGATGATGGCTACTCCGACTGTTGCGACACCTTCAATGATAAAGAGCCATCTCCACCCTGCAATACCGTGTGCGTTGTCGAGACCGTCGGTGATTCCACCAGCAAGGAGCCCACCAAAAGCCCCTGATAGGACGGCAGCACTGTAGAATATAGCAAACCGTTTCCCAATCTCTGCTGCCTTGTACCAACAGCTCATGACGAAAAGCACGCCGGGAAAGAAGCCAGACTCCACGCAGCCGAGAATGAACCTAAAGGCGAGCATGGATCCGTAGCTCGGGGCGCAGGCCATGATGGCGCTTAATGATCCCCATACTATCATGATGGCTGGGAGAAATATTGAGGGGCGGCTTCGACTGAGAATCATATTGGACGGCACTTCCATGATAAGGTAGCCAAAGAAGAAGATGGAGAGAACCCATGCATATTCTATTACATGCGTTAGTATGTTTTAGGCCCCGCCAATTAAGTGTGTGTACTGACTCTGAGCATCAAGATTTAGGTCCGTCTCCATTCCAGCAATTTTTGCGTTTCCCTATAAGATATGTTAGCTTCGTGTATCAAAAAAGGGAAGCAACAACGTTACTTACAATATTTGTTCGATCAACATAGTTCAAAATATACATGATCCATAGAGTTGGCATTAAGCGCAAGTCGATTTTCCGTCGAAGCTTCTTCTCCGCGTCTGTATCTGGAACGTAATCTCTCAAAGCCTGTTGCAACTGAAGCTCCTCCTCAGTCGCCCCCTCCTTAGTATCAGTATTTGTCACCTCGACATGAAGGGCGTTATCTTTCAATTCCTCCATGGCGAAATTGATAAAGCCAAAGGGTGTAGTATTAACAAGTTGAATAGGACAGAGATTTTGTCGTAGCTAGATTGACATCTCAAATATATGTTCAAAAAGCAGAAGCTCTCACGTCCTTATCTACTCATGACAGGACGGGAATGTTATGTGGGGTCTGCCCTGGGGTAGCGTTTTGACGGGGGTATATGGCCCGCCCTTGGTGGTTTCCCCGCGTTTTAGTGGATCAGTAGCGGCACTAGATCAAAACCTTCAGACCGGCTGTTGAGATCTCGGACAGAACACCGCACCTCGCCCCGGAAAGAACTGCGAGGAGCCAATTAAGATCCTCGGAAAGAACACCGTCTTGCCACGACAAGAGCTGCCAAGGCCACCAAAAGACAGAACATCAGTTTGAAGGGCCGAGTAAGTTGGATTGGGGGTCCAGGCGGGCCCCCAGCAAAGGAAGATCGTTACTTATTTAAATCTTCGTGGAGATTGATAGTCGAGTAAGTGTTGCTTGCTCTACTTTATGAGACTGGAGCTCCTCGCAGGTCTCATCCTCTGATATTCATTCCCGATGTCGATACTCGGTGTCTGGCTGGCTAGCGGACATCACATCGAAAAAACCGAGTGGGAAATAATGCTCATCGTAGAACGGCACTGAGGTGTCGAACATGCGAAGAATGCCAGTGTCGGAAATTGCATAGTTTGGTGACCACACCTGAGCTCCTGGATTGCTTGGATTGTCTTGGCTGATTTGTCCCGAATCGACAGGGAGGGTCCTTGAAGTCTCGCCTGCCTCCCATGATTTGAAATGATCCAACATTTTACTCAAACCGGTAGCAATATGACTTGACAAATGTCGTTCCCCTGCTCTAGCATCGAGCAAAAGTCGTATGATTCTCATCACAAGATCTCTGATTAGTGTAGCATCAGTGCTGAGATTATACGCCTTCCACTTCTGTTGCACCTTTAAGAGGAAGACGGCAGAGTAAGCTATCATGGTATGGAGGTAGATTGGGACACCGATGACGGAATTTCGGATGCCAGGTTCATCAAGGACAGTTTGAAGGATAGAGGTAGCGCTGGCAATAGCGGTATTTGCTAGGTCTCGCCGATCAATAGTCAAGTTGTGCATGCCGCCTTGTTGAATCCCACGAAGGGAAAGTGAGCTCACTTGCAGCCTTGCAAAGTGATGGTGAAGAACAACTCCCTTTGCAGGGTACGTTGCGATGAAATGGTTAGGAGTGAGCTGGGGCTCCCAGTGCAATCGCCAGCTATCAAGGGCGTGGTTGAATTGACGCAAGCGTATCAAATCTTCCTCAGCCACCACTTGCTCAATGTCTGGCCCAAAGGTATTGTAAACTCTTGTCAGGATAATGAATACAGAAACTTGACTGTGCAGGCGGAAGTCGGCTTGTGAGATTCCCGGCAGATTTAAGAACTTCTCGTGATTGGTAATCGTTGCATCTTCGTGAATAACAGGCGGTCGACCATAGGCGATGCTAAAGTGGTGATCGCAAACGTAAATGAAGTACCATAGTCTCGCACCCTCAAAATGTTCTCGTGACCCTCGCATTGCTCGAGAATAACTCTGGTGTAAGTTTAGTTCCGTTGCAATTCTAACTGCATGGCCAGCAAGCTTCCCTATATTGCATAGTTAGCATCTGAATCCAACAACGTCCCCTTGGCTGTAGGGCTACATACAGCTGACGTCTGAAAGCCAGAATGCGCCAATACAAAGAGCTCGAATGGCGTCTAATGAATGGTATCGGTCGAACATGGAATCACAAACAAGTGCTGTGAATTCGGCATAGCAGATATCGAAGACTTGCTCTTTTCCGGGTACGTGCAGCGCTGTAACTGTGAAGATGGCTGCGAGCAAGAGAGATGAGGACCGTCGCACGGAAACAAGATCTTCATGGACAAGGGCAATGCCACCCCAAAGGTAATGATTGAGAGATGTGCTGAAGGTGGAAAACAATTCCTCGGCATCAGCTTCACTGATTTTACCCTTCGAGATAAAATCGTCCTCTAAAATTGTTGACTTGGTAGCGTGCACATTGCCATGCCTATGGAGGTTATTACTTCGGAGATTTCTCAGTTTGGTTACCTCGTATAAAGCTCCCATAGGGTCAGTGACAAGAGTATCATTTTCTCTGCTTTGGGCTGCTTCTTGGGAACTCTCGCGCGTCATGGCCATACTAGATGTTCGAAAGGGCCTTGACCTATCCGTAGTCTCGACACTGCGAGTGACAGATTGCTGCACCTGTGGCTGGTTGTATTGTTGTTGCGATGCGAATGACTCTAGAGGCGGGAGTTTTAACACACTTAATATATTGGACACTGCGAGAGATAGAGTCTGCGTGCTTTCTTCCATAGTGGTCTTCCATCTAAATTATATTGTTAGTAAGTCGAGCATTACATAGTATTAATGTGTCAAATAAGAGTCTAAACGTAGAGGAAGAGATGATTGAATGCTGGCAAATTCAAGATGTTCCTACTCTATGGAAGACATGGCAGAATTAAATGATAATAAGACTATGTCGAAAGTGAACTCAAGATAGTCACGTCCACGTCTCATTAATAAAATAATAAAGAAATTATCACATGAACGTACTCTGTACCCTCGCCCAGAAGAGACTGTAGACTCTTATTAACTACACAGCGCATCTGCTTCTTAGAACAGCGAGTACATATTGAACGCTCCGGTGGATTGACATCGCATTTAATCTTTCGGGCTTGACATTCTGTACACGCGTGAACTTTTCTTGATATCTTCGGTATACGATATAACCTATCGCTACCATTGGTGTTGGCGCTCAAATGGGCCTCTGATGATGGGGAGACACTGTCCATCTTAGAACATGGACGCTTTCAACCTCTAATTCCAATGCCACATCGCTATCGCGACTAGGGTGACGTTTCTTAGGCTCAATAATCCCAGTTTTCCTGCAGGCTAGATTAAGGTATCTTTAGTTTCCAGTGGATATGCCTGATGTCGTCAGCGATGCAAACACAGAATAGTTACAGGAGACGTGCGAAGAGCAAACTTGTTGGTTGATAGAGCTCGGGACAAAGTCCGCGGTTTTGCTTGAGTATAGGACCTCGGCTCATACTGACTAAGCATCCGTTCCCGCTATTGCTGGCATCGCGGAAGGAACACCGAGATTAACAACCTCAAACCTTGGCCGTTCCTCGTGAGTCGAGAAAACATACAAAAAATGCTGCTATACCCTATGGAGGTTGCGTGTAGTTAGTATATATAATGGCTTTTCTTTATTTCTGTTTTTCGAAGTCTCAAATCTTTTTTTATACCCCGTTCTATGTTTACATACACCTTTCATTATAAGCTCGACTGTCGTGCTTCTGCCATTCACACACAAGCCTCAAAATCATGGAGCCATGTAAAGCCCTTAACATTGCCTTTGCGGGGCTAGGTGCGATGGGGCTTGGAATGGCATCTCATCTAATCGAGGAGGGCCATAATGTAACTGGCTATGATGTCTACGAGCCATCCCTGGAGAAATTCAGGGCAGTTGGAGGACAAGGGTCATCGTCTCCTAAAGAGGCTGCGAGAGGAAATAAATATTTTATTTGCATGGTCACAAATTCACAGCAAGCTGAATCAGTATTGTTCGATTTAGTAGATGGTGCTGTCCAAGGTATGAGCGCGCACTCCTCAGGGGAAGACTCTGGTTGTAGTAAAGGTTAAATAATAACATGATGTAGCACTGCCCACAAACTCAACTGTCATATTATGCTCGACGGTGCCGGCAACATTCTTAAAATTTGTTCAAGAGAAGCTAAATGATATGGGCCGGTCAGATATATATCTGATCGACTCTCCGGTCTCCGGAGGAACCGTACGAGCTGCGCAAGGGAAGCTCACAATATTAGCAGCCGGCACTGAATCAGCATTGCAACAGGGCCACGAAGTACTCACACTTCTCTCAGAAAAATTATATATTATACCTGGTGGGATTGGTACTGCAAGCAATGTGAAGATGATCAATCAGCTCCTTGCCGGAATCCATATTGCTGCTGCTGGCGAAGCGATGGGCCTCGCCGCGAAAGCCGGACTAAACACCCGACAGGTATACGATATAATTTTGACAGCAGCCGGGAGTAGTTGGATGTTTGAGAATAGAGTGCCGCATATGCTGGACAATGATCTGACTCCATATTCAGCATTGGATATATTCGTCAAAGATATGGTGAGTTACAATTCCATCGTCCATATAGTTTCGATGGCCTAATTGGAGGTGTAGGGCATTGTTACCTCTTCCGCGCGATCACACGGTTTTCCAGTTCCATTATCCTCGGTAGCAGAACAGCTCTATCTTTCTGCTTCATCACAGGGTTTCGGACGTCAAGATGACTCTGGAATTGTACGGATATTTACGCCGCCTGTGCCCACATTAGTCCACGACCAATCAAAGCCAGTGGCCATTCAATCAGATGTTCTCACTCCATCAGTGACCCCATTCGAGATATCCAAAGTTGGATTTGTTGGATTGGGTGCAATGGGTGCGGGAATGGCAGCCTCCCTAGTAAAGGCAGGGTTCTCCGTCAGTGGCTACGACGTCTATGAGCCATCAATCCAGAAATTTGTCGCCATCGGCGGCAAAGCAGGCGCAGCGATTTCGCCAGCTGAAGCAGCTAGAGGGACAGAAATACTAGTCCTCATGGTCCAAACTGCTGCTCAAGCCGACGATGTTTTGTTTGGAACTGGGGCAGCGGCCAAGGCACTTCCTAATGGATCAGTTGTTATACTGAACTCCACAGTATCTCCGACGGCTGTCAAAGATATTTCAACGAAGTTGTCGAGTTTGGGAATGAACCTGGAGTTAATTGATGCTCCTGTTAGTGGAGGGGTAGCGAGGGCTGCAAAGGGCGAACTCACGGTAATTAGACCCCGAACATAACGAGATATATTACTGACTTAAACCCTTTAGATCATATCTTCCGGAAATGAGATAGCCCTTTCTACAGCTCATCCAATTCTCACCGCCATGAGCGGCCTAGCAAAGAACCTCCATCGAATCGGTGGCGGTGTCGGCGCTGCATCGTCGGTCAAGCTGATCAACCAACTGCTCGCAGGAGTCCACATTGCAGCTGCTGCAGAGGCCATGGCATTTGGTGCCAAGCTCGGATTAAACACAGCCAATCTCTACGAAATCATAAAGAATGCCGCTGGCGGGAGCTGGATGTTTGATAATCGAGTTCCTGCTATGCTCACTGCGGATTGGACCCCTCACAGTCAACTTGCCATTTTTGTGAAAGATTTAGTAAGTCGTTGGTAAATAGTATGGGTGATTTAAACTGACTAAATAATAAGGGAATCGTCCTCGATGAAGCTAAGAGCTTGACATATGCCGCCCCTCTCACTGCCGCGGCACATCAGCTTTACTTAATGGGGGCATCCCACGGCTGGTCCAAAGATGCAGACGGAGGCGTCGTTCGAGTGTGGGAAGTCATGACTGGAGTTTCTGTTTCGTCAAGCGCAAATATACTTGCTACGTCCCTCAAACCCAGAGAATATCCGAAACTTCCTGTCAAAGAGACACTCAAATCCCTCCCGCCCGCAAGGGTAGACGATATACTTCAGAGTATCCGCTCCCAAGTGAACAACGATGCGACACCCCTCGTCATAGCCCTGGATGATGATCCAACCGGCACACAAACCTGCCACGACATCGCCGTTCTCACAGTCTGGGATCACGAAACTCTGTGCAAAGAACTCTCAACAGCAAAAGGCGGATTTTTCATCCTGACCAACTCGCGTGCCCTCCCTGGCCCCGAAGCCAAAGCTCTCATCTCCGAAATCTGCCAAAACTTAGCAAAGGCTGCTAAGGATACAGGCAAGGCCTTCCAGGTCGTTCTTCGGGGTGATTCAACATTACGCGGTCATTTCCTTGAAGAGCTAGATAGCGCCGAAGAAACGCTTGGAATATCAGATGCCTGGATCCTGGCGCCCTTTTTCTTCCAGGGCGGCAGATATACGATTGATGATGTTCATTACGTTGCTGAGAAGGGAGTTCTGGTTCCCGCCAGTCACACTCCATTTGCGCAAGACGCGACATTTGGATATAAGTCCTCGAACCTGCGGGATTATGTCCTCGAGAAAGCAGGCGACAAGTTCACTGCGAAAGATATATTCTCGATCACAATCGACGATATCCGCATTGGCGGACCAGCCAAAGTGACTGAGAGATTACTGCAAATCCCGCGAGGAAGCGTGGTTGTCGTCAACGCAGCCGCGGAGTCTGACATGGCCGTCTTCGCGGCGGGCGCAATCGCTGCGGAGCTGAAAGGAAAGAGATACTTATATCGAACCGGAGCAGCCTTTGTCTCATCACGACTCGGTATTGGCGCCAAAGCACCCATGTCGGCTGAGGAACTGGATATGAATTACCACTCTTCTGGCTCTAACGCCCGCAGTACCGGTGGTCTTATCATCGCGGGCTCTTATGTTCCCAAAACCACGGCGCAGCTGCAGTCATTGCGAGAGCGGAGAGGAGCAAAACTCCACGTCATCGAGCTTGATGTCGGAAAACTGATCGGGCCAGGCGGGGAGGCTGAAGAGGTCGTCTCAAATGCATCTATGGAATCGAGTGCGAAACTAAAGGATGGGCATGATGTTCTAGTCATGACTTCCCGGGCCCTCATCACCGGCTCTGATGCGATCTCGAGCTTGAAGATCGGCGGAGTTGTCGCGGCTGCGTTGGTGAAGGTACTGGAGAATATTACTGTCAGGCCGCGATATGTGATTGCCAAGGTACGTTTGCAACTTCGTTACCCGGTCTGATTATAGGGCTCATGTGCTAACGCTGATCATTAGGGGGGCATCACTTCCTCGGACGCAGCAACGAAGGGCTTGAAAATGAAGAGGGCCATGATCCTAGGCCAGGCGGCTCTAGGTGTACCTATTTGGAGATGTGATGAGGAGACGTCGAGACATTCGGGCGTACCGTATATTGTGTTTCCTGGCAATGTTGGTGGTGACGATACACTTGCTGAAGTGGTGGAGCGATGGGCAGTTCAATAGTTTTTATTGTTAGCGAAAACTCATACTCCCATTGTAATCTATCCCTAAGACTATATGTATGTGAGATGATCAACAAGAGTAGTAGCATCACACAATAACCTCCAATACGCACATTTAGCAGAGGTCCCCCGATCTTCGGCGGCAAAGGGCCGTTGCGCGGTAACATTCTCCACAGCGCGTCAGCTGTCATGCGGGCAGGACCCTTGTCCCTGGACTAATAATAACACCAGGCACCACCGTTCAAATAGAAAACAACTCGCGATACCAACCTAAAGTACAGACAAGAGGGGCAGTGCACACGAGAAGTTGGTACAAAGTAAGTTACCATACCTTTTAGCATGGCAAATGCGCCTGTACGAGAAGGATTCATAGGCTATTGGGCGAGTTAATTCTCACTCTGTGTTGGTTTTCAATAACTCGCTCTAACCAGATGCGACGTTGTAAATGTTGCGATCCTTCCTCGTATTGAGGCGTGTTTAGCCGAAATTGAATTATTATTAAACTCACCGATACGATGGTACGCCCAGTGTCAGCCCCTCAGCCCTTCAAATACGAGCGAATCCCCCTATGAATATGCGACAGCCCCCGCCAAAACATCTGACGTGCATTTCGCGATCGTTTTGTTTTTGTGTGTTCTTGTCGCTTGTTAACAGTATGCAAATACCGTGTTTATAGAATAAGAGACATTATAGGGGTTTGCTGAGTTGTGGCGGTTTGATAGACAGCGATCGACAACCCCGTACGTGCGCCCGCTAGTGCAGCATGATTGGCAGCGATCGACGCGCCTCTTAATATACGGAATGTTAGACGCGGGGAGGAGCACGGAGAGGCTGAACTCTGCCGAAGATGGAGGGGTTACAGAAAAGAAGAAGGGAGGGATCCGGCCGATTTGTATGTCGCTTGCTTCTTTCGAGTGAATACAGAAAGTCTGACGTGCCACAGGGTATTGGATTGGAGGTGTCGTTTTGATATTAGCAATCGCTGGGGCGGTCGTGGGAGCTCTTATCGCGAAAAATGTCATTGATGTAAGACCTGGACACTCAGTAACTGCTGTCGGTGACGCAGCAGAGACTGGCGGTTCGCCGAACGAGACTTCCTCTCCTCCAGTCGAGAACTCCAGTGGCTCCGACTCGTCAGTCGACACCCCCTCCTCTTCCTCTTCCTCTTCTGCTTCTACTACTGGCACCGCGGCTTCATCTACAGCCTCGGGGAAGACAAGCAAACCAACAGCAACAGCATGCACAACCTCCAAAGAGATTCCCTCAAAGGCGAAAGGCACATGGACGGACACAACGTCGTGGCTAGATATGGATGATTTCAACTGCACTTTTACGGATGAGACTGTGGGTGGCCTCCCAATTGTCGGATTGAACTCGGAGTGGGACGATTCGAAGCAAGCCAATACAAACGTACCTGCAATCAACAAGCCATGGGGATCGTACGCCAGCAAGCCTTTCCGCGGTGTTAGCTTGGGCGGGTGGCTCGCTCTCGAACCCTTCATTACCCCCTCACTGTTCCCCGACACAAGTATCGTCGACGAGTACAGCCTGTGCAAGAAGCTGGGTCCAAAGGAGGCTGCCAAAACATTGGAAAAGCACTACTCCACCTTCATCACTGAAGACGACTTCAAAGCTATCGCCGCCGCTGGCCTGGATCATGTGCGCATCCCATTCTCGTACTGGGCAGTAAAGACCTACGCCGGCGACCCATACGTGCCCGGTGTCTCGTGGCGCTACCTCCTCCGTGGCATCGAGTGGGCGCGTAAGCACGGCCTGCGTGTGAAACTCGACCTACACGGCGCGCCTGGCAGCCAGAACGGGTGGAATCACAGCGGGAGGCAGGGGACTGTAGACTGGCTCGCCGGCCCGGACGGTCCTGCCAACGCCCGGCGAACGCTGGACATCCTCGCGCAACTGGCCGAGTTCTTCTCCCAGGACCGATACAAAGACATTATTGCCTTCTTTGGCCTCATCAATGAGCCTGCTCTTGCCCTCGAGCAGTCCGATCTTATCGCCTGGACAGAGAAGGCGTTCAAGGTCGTCAAGGACAATGGCTTCAGCGGCACCCAGGTCTTCAGCGAGTCGATGCGCGGTCTCGGACCTTGGCAGGGCACCCTAACAGGGCACGGCGATAAGCTCGCCATCGATGTGCACCAGTACACCATCTTCGACAATGCCCTCACCGGACTCGAGCACACCGAGCGCGTCAACTTCGCCTGCAAAGGCTGGACCGATGCCGTCTCCTCTGGCATGAACCCAGCCAGCGGTTTCGGGCCAACCATGGTAGGAGAGTGGTCCCAGGCCGACACAGACTGCACCAAGTACCTCAACGGCGTCGGCAACGGCGCCCGCTGGACTGGAACCTTCTCCGGCAAGAGCACGCCATACTGCCCCACTGGGGACAGCAAGTGCAGTTGTGACCTGGCGAACGCAGATGCATCCTCCTACAGCAAGGATTACAAGCTCTTCCTCCTGACGTGGGCGCAGGCCCAGATGTTCGCCTTTGAGAAGTCGTGGGGTTGGTTCTATTGGACCTGGAAGACGGAGAGCGCGCCGCAATGGAGTTATCAGGCGGGGCTGGCGGGCGGGTTCATGCCGCCGCTGGCGTACAAGCGGGATTGGGATTGTTCGAAGCCGGTGCCTAGTTTTGGGAGTCTGCCGGAATTTTACTAAAGCGAGCGGTCGGTGTCATATATGAAATGATATATTAGCGTGGCGTAGCGTTGATAGGATCTTATGTTAGGGGGTTATAATTTATAATAGAGAACTTAATACGAAGGCTTGCATCCACCTATAAAAAGACCAAAAACAAAACAAAACATACTACAGTCGGTATTCGACAACGAACGGAAGACGGACCCATACACACTAACTAGTTAGTAATAGACAAATGCTACCTCATCTATCAGTGCAAGCGCCCTGTCCGCCCATATCCGCTCTCGCTCCATCTCCTCCTTAGCCCGCCTCGCCTCATCCATACTCACCCACCCGTACTCCTTCCCACCCGCAACATCATACCCCGCTTCCTGCAGTGCTCCATCGGCCTCTCCAGCCCAGTCCTGTCGCTGCGGGGGAACGTTCATCGTCGAGCATATGCGGTAGTGCGGGTCGACGAGTGACAGTATTATGAACCGGCGGTGCCCTGGGATCGTCGGGTCTACAAGCGTAAACGGCTCAACGCGGTATTGTAGCGCATTGGACCACGTAATGAGACGGCCTTGTTGCTCAGAGAGAGACCCAAGCTCCTGCACGGCTTCCGCGCCATTATAATACGCCTCGCTGAAACCAAGCATTGGCGATAGTTCGTAAACATCGGGCTCGTACTCGGAGGAGCGAGCACAGTCTCGGTCGTAGTGGTAGTCCCATTCGTTTAGGCGTGCCCTCTGGCGGAACGAGATGCTGGTTTCTGTCACGTTCTTGATGTCGTAGTAGTAAATGGCTGTCGCTACGACGTGCTCGTTCAGCAAGCTATCCTGGTGCCAATCCTCATCAAAAGATTGCTGGTCCGGGGTGAGCTCCATGCTGCCAATTCGGACAATGACTTGTAGGCCTTGCTCGCGAAAAGAGTCCTCAAGGTTGATCGAGTAGAACTCGTGATCTAGCACCGGTGGTGTGGCTGCGTCTCCTGGCCAGGTCTTCTTCTCTCTGATATGAGCCGTATTTCGACCGAGCTTCCAGTCATCATACGAGAATGACACGCCCGGTTCTGGATATTGTAATTCATACTTATTTACCCAGTCACGATCGAGGCGGTATGTAGTATCCCAGACACTTTTATCCCAATCTTCGTCAAGTTCTGCAGGTTCATTCGTGCCGCGGTCTGGCAGTCTGAGGAAGCTTTCAGCGTCCCTCATAGCATCCTTAAATGCCTCTGTCACATCATCCCTCTTAAGCGCTTCTATCACTGAGCTGGGATATTGGGGTTCCCATGTCAGGCCAAACGTTCTAATTCGTATCGGCCAACGAGCCTTTTCTCCCTTAACCAGACACTCGTTCCACGGCTTGATCGCTGCTGATATGAGCTTCTCGATACCACTGTACAGTGCCTTGTAGCGGACCGGATGTAGGTTATTGATGTATGACATGATCTGAACGTCCGTACCCGACTCTCCGAATTGAACCTCGCAAGGAAGCATCTGGAAGGTAGCTGACCAGCGAAAAAACCCGATTTCCTCCTCGGTATGGTGATGGAACGTCAACGCCTGACCCTTTTCTATGCTTGTCTGGACCTGGAGGACGTCCTTGCGCTTATCTGGCTCTGGCGGCGCCAGTTCTCCGCTCCCACATGATTCAAAGCATCTGAGCAGGTCTACCTGGCCACCATCCATCAACACCAAAGACTTTCCGTAGATCAAGGGAAATAGCATGGGATCAACGAGCTCCAGTAGCACTTGATTTGGATCATGATCCTGGCGAGCCTTCGATTCCTCAAGCAGAGGCGCAATGTTATCTCTGAGCGCAACGCGCAGGGATTCGGAAACGAGAGTATCCGACTTGCAAGCTGCCGCCCCGGCGTCCATAAGGCGAACGAACTGGGCTTCCTCGAACCTGGACGCCTTGTCACGAAGCTCTGCGAGACACCAATCCCACGCCCTTGCGCTAATCCGTCGCATCGATTCCTTCGATATGTTACTGTTCTCCGCAACGACCTCTTCGCGCCAGTTCGCAGCTATCTCGTCGTTCAGTATGTCCATGTGCCAGTTGTCCCTGTCTGTCAGATCGCTCATGAGCTGCAGCATGGCCATCTCAGGCACAGTAAGGCCAGGGTCTTGCAACCATCCGCATAGGTTATCAGCAAAGCGGTCCTTCATGCTCAGCTCATGGTAAAGAGACGTCCCGCCGAATCCGGAAACTCGCAGAGGCCCTTGCCCGCTGTTGTCCATTGATACCACATTCGCAGGATCATCAGCCATTATCTTTAATTAACGAAAGAAGAAAGATAGAAGATGGAAGAAGAAAGATTAACGGAGCAAGACATAGAAGGTGTATCTAAAGTATCTATCTCCATCGTCTCCTAATATCATATACGACTTGTAGGGACAAATAATGACTTAACTAAAATATGCCTATTTGAAGGAGTACGTAGGTGAATTAGTTAGGATTGAGTCATTATTATAGAGTTTGCGAGCTTTTATGAGACTCTCCGGGTAAACTGGACGTGCATGTCACTAACGAACTTGGATGACACACCCCACCCTTGCAGAGTCGAGCTCAAAGCCTCTAATTGATGAATCTAGTCGGTTCTTAGAAGCTGAATCTTATCATCAGGTGATAATAACTCCTAAACCTCTCGTAGGGGACAGCACATGTAACTGGCTGATGGAACGAGTGCGAGCGGAAACATTGATCTATATTCTATCTGCGGCATGGCAATCCGGACGAAGTTGAAGACTTGTTGGAGGTACTGCTCAGAACGAGTAACTACTACCATACCACCCAGAAAACAAAAGCAGCTGCGGTCAGTATCGTATATGAAACGTTGCGTGGCGTGCGTTGATAGGATCTAATGTTAGGGGGTTATAATTTATAATAGAGAACTTAATACAAAGGCGTACACCTATGTATAAAAAGGTAAAAGAAAAATACCAAAAACATATAACAGTGGCTGGTGTTCACCCACTTAACTTCTAATTCACTGATCTCAAGCTTGAAGTGGATTAATACTCAGGACGGTGCTATTTTGACCACTGAGTGAGCATTGCCGTTTTGAGATTTTAATGCCCTCACGACGATCTACCTTTCCCCCATAGCTACCTAATGGCAACTATGTTAATACCTATCTAGCTACTCCATATATACTATAACCTCTTACTTCTTGAAGCAAGAGAGATAAGGCTTGCCTTCCTAATCGGGTAATATAATTGGCGCTAGCAGTAGAGATGCTACAGCTCGTACCACAGTTGGCACGAAGTGATAACTCGAGCAGAGGAAGAGGATTATGAAAGGCGAAAATAGTCTAGTAGTTCCCCGCAAATTGAATTGCGAAAGCTTGATTTGCTAAGATTAATGTGACGTGCCTATCGAGTAGGTACGGCTGTGGCCTCTCCTGCGTACCCCTCACATGTAACATTGATATGTCTAGACGGACGAGCGGAATAGCACAGCATTTATATATCATCTTCAAGTCCCAGCCGACAAATTGAACTTTTTCATCGCATTTCAAACCATCCGTAGCTATGTCGTTGTCTCGTTGTTTCTTGTTCGCCGCAGCGGTATTTTGCCTTTTGGCAGAGACCGCTGCTACTCCAATCTTGTCAAGATCGGATGCGCCACCAATAGTTGATCTGGGCTATTCCCAATACGAAGGAACATCTCTGAGCTCCAAGGTTAATCAATACCTAGGATTGCGGTTTGCTGCGCCTCCAGTGGGCAACTTGAGATTTCGGGCCCCACAGGATCCCGTCGCAACGACAGGTATACAGGAAGCCAAAACTGTAAGCACTGTAATATCCCACATTATTATTGTACTAATTAGTCCTTAGCTTCAAACTGTTTGCTTGGGAACCGGCGTTAAGTTGCCTTCTAGTTTACAATCTGAAGACTGCCTTTTTGCCAACGTCTGGACGCCCTCGTCGGCTACTCCTACGTCAAAGCTCCCAGTTTGGGTATACATCCAAGGGGGAGGGTATGGGAGTGATTCAAACGGTAAGTATAATGGTTCAACTGTAGTTGAAACTTCCGGGCAAAACATCGTCGTTGTCACTTTCAATTATAGGGTGTCGGCGTTTGGTTTCCTAGCCAGTGAGAAATTAAGGGCGAATGGGGACCTTAATGCAGGGCTGCTCGACCAAGAATTTCTCCTGCGCTGGGTAAAGAAGTATATTATCCAAGTATGTTATTACTACACACTTGCGCAAGATAATCTCTCTGGTACTAATGCATGGCGGTAGTTTGGAGGAGACCCTGATCATGTGGTCATCCACGGAGCCTCTGCAGGGGCTGGATCGGTAGCCATGCACCTCATAGCATAGTAAGATTTTTCTTGGTAAAGATCTCATATACTTACTAAGATCGTGCAGTGGTGGCCGGAACGATGACCTCTTTGTTGGAGGTATTGGGGAGTCCGTCTTCTTCCCCACCCAGCCTAAAGTCTCTGAACTTGAGTGGCAGTTCGAGCAATTTGTCAGTGATGCATTGTGCTCCGGTTCAGTCGATGAGTTAGAATGCCTTAGATCGCAAAACACGACAACCCTACAAGCAGCAAACAAGCCGAGGCCATATCCTGGGCAAACAGGAAACCCGGCGTGGTACTGGACTCCCAGCGTTGATGGTGATTTTATTCAAGACTACCCTTACAAACTATTCGAGCAAGGGAAGTTTGTTAAAGTTCCTGTTATGTTTGGAGGTTTGTCTATTTAAATCCTCTTGCGCTGCTGTGCTAACCCCTTTAAAGATGATACTGATGAGGGCACTGCATTTGCGCCCAACGCCGGGTCTCAAGCAGAGGTTGCTACCTTTATGAAGAACAACTACCCTCGTTTGACTGCCAACGATACCGATGCCATAAATACCCAATATCCACTTATGGCACCCCTACCTGGACACCTGGCTTATTTCCCCTCTGTGGCAGCTGCCTACGGCGAGGCCACCCTTACCTGCGCTGGAAACTTTATCTCCAACTCTTACGCAACATATTTTTCCCCCCAGCAGGTTTGGAACTACAGGTACAACGTACACAGCACTTATAACGATGAGGCTGGGATGGGTGTCCCACACACCATCGAAACGGTAGCTGTTTTTGGAGTGGGTAACGTGGGCGAGTCTGCGACTACTGATCTACAGACTGGCATCAGCACCTACAATAACAACATCGTACCCGTGGTAATGAACTACTGGATTAGCTTTATAAGGGCCCTGGATCCAAATACGTATAAGTTTGCTACCGCTCCGAACTGGAGTTCTTTTGGGACTGGGCAGGATGGTGGGGCCAGGCTTCGGTTTGAGACTAATGCTACAGAAATGGAGCTGATTCCTCAGGATCAGGTGGCGAGGTGTAAGTTCTGGAAAGGGCTTGCTGAGACAATGGAGCAGTAATTAGGACTATATTATTGGTCTATTTTTAGGGATAGTTGAGTCGACGAAATTTGTGTATAAGGAGTAGGCCATCGTCTTCTAGAAGTATCTCTGCCACTGTTTCGAAGAAACTCTTCTTGCCTCCACGGAATGGCGAGTAAACCCGCCTGAGAACGAGCTCCGTTGACCTTGAGGGGATGATGAAACTTCCACACCAATTGGAACCAGATTTATTGCTGTATGCAGCTCAGGTGATTGTTGCCGTCCATCTAAACAATGCGGATTGGTCACCGCATCATACGAGTCTTGCGCTCTACTATCAACTTCTCCAGTGAAGACTTGGATTCCTTCGGTCGTACGTTGCTGCGCTGATTTGTTCACCCATGTGTCCATTCCTGGAAGTCTTTCAGGCACTTCGATGGCTGCCGAGGAATAACTAGGTCGAACGTGCTGGTTTTCGTCGTCATGTATGGCCGGCTGATACCTGGATAGAGATATGTCATGATTATCTCCTTCATTGTGATTATGGATAGGTGACTGCCCTGGTGAGGCAAGTTGCGTATCGTTACGGTTAGCAGGAAGAGGGAGGGGAGATCCCAGCCATTGGTTCTCTGTCCCGTGCGATACAGGCGATTCTCCGATGGGGCCATTCCGATATTCTCTTCCGTTTATCACATGTAGCTTCTCTTGCCACCATGTTTTCCGCTGGTCTTCAGACGTTAACGGAATGCACTTCCATTCTTCCACTTTGGCCTGTTTCGAAAGCGACATGTTATACTCTGTGAATGCATCACGGTGTTGGGATGGCGTCGTTCGTATACTGCTATCTTGGTGAAAATGTGTATTGATGAAGGATAACGCCTCGAAGAGGGCAATCTCGGTTTCAATAAGCCTTCCCTCTAGGCTGGAGATATATCCAGATGGGATACCCCTGTTAAATGCCAACTAATAGTAAGTATATAACATTTAAAAATATAACTATGGTAAGTAGCACGCGCTGACCTCTTATTGCTTTGTGGATATAGACATGTCATTCCAGTAGATTTACATGATGAACATGTTGGCCTGCCAAATTAGACATGATTTAATCGAAGTTGACTTGACAAAGTGAAAGTGAAGTCTACTTACAAGGTACGATCGCACTACGAATCAAATACTGTGGTTAACTTGATTTCGAACGCTTCATCGAAAAGCTCACTTTGCATTTCTTGGCCCGACAGAGCTCACAAGCGATTGGGTTGAGTTCTCGTTCCTATTTCAATATAAGCATTTGTCTATATACTCTCACTAAGATACCCACCATAATTTTCATAGAGGTAGTCTCTTATTGTAGTTTAAGATGGACAAACATTCTCCGTACAATCTCTTGAGGCGCAGGATGATCTCTGTAGAATCTTACGCGGGGTAACGGATGTCCTAGCGTAACAGGGTAAATAAGGCCCAATAATCCACTGACTCCATGATTACTCAGGATATTAAACCGTAAAATTTATAGAAAAATAATACTGTTATACCGCATCAAGCATACACTAGAAACCCCGCTTAATAGGTTTTGATGACAAGATTTCCCCTCGTCGGATTAACCATTAAAGGGAAAGAGGGCTATATCTGAAGTCGTGACTTCAGATGTCTAATTAACTGAAAATAGACTAGTTTGCGGGGTAGCGCAAACAAATGCAACTAACTATTGGACTATTTTAGTGGCATACTGCGCATACTTTTAGGCCATGCTCAAGACTCGTCGGCAACATCAGCTTTGATGGCACTCTCGTGTTAACGAACTCACGCCCAGAAAATCCTCTCGCGCGTGGCTCAACCAACTTTGTTTTTCATATTTTATTTTTATTAGCTTCGGGAAGTAGGAGAGTTGGTATAATTGATAGAACGTAACAGCGCTAGCTAATTTGTTTCATAGAGCAGGGGGAGAAATACAAGTAGAGCGTCATGGCTCCAGAACACTCTCCTACCAACTGCCTATTACAGGAAGACTCGCAGGAAAATATTGTTAGAATCACGGATCACGATAATGCAACAATTGAACCTCCTACCAAAAGGAGAAGAGTGTTTTTGCAAACTATGGGCCAGCAACTACGAGAAGTAGGTGTCTTGCAAACTAGCCCGAGACAAATCGCCACGACTTTTGCTAGTAGTACAGAGGACACATCGCATATTCATTCGCTCAATGGAACGTCTATAATAGGCGGACCACAGATGCAAACTCCGGAGAGTGATGCTGTCCCGGGAATAGATGACCAGCCTCTAACGGGAGCATTGATGAGCGCGTCCAAAAGCCTTTGGTTGCCTGGCGAAGTTCTTACTGCTGGCGTGGATTCCACAGATACCTTCACATTTGATGATCTTTTGTCCTGGTCATGCAGCTACTTTGATAACTGGCATCCGGCGTATCCCTTCCTCCACGCCCCCTCTGTTCTCGAACATTTTGGTCATGTGATAGATCATGGAATGCTGGACTCGACGGATTCATTAAAGCACAAACTTACAATCCTTCGATCTATTATGTCACTTTCACTTATAGATCGCAGACAAACCGGAGCAGCGATGAAGCCTGTGCCACCACATCTGGTTTTCGCCTCTCTCAATGATGCTATTCAAAGCGTTCAATGTATGCTGACAGATGAAAGCTCCATCGCTGCATTACAAGCAATTGTTAGCGTGCAGCTTGTTTTTATTTCTATGTTGCGATATAATGCAGCTTCTCGCCTTCAAGGCCTTGCAGTCCGTATGGCATTCCACTTGGGTCTCCACCGTTGTCCAATGCAATTCTCAGCCTTTCCGAGGGAAGAAGCTCGCCTGAGGCAGCGGATATTCTGGTCAATCTATTGTATTGATCGCTATATCTCCATTCGGCTTGGAGTCCCACTGGCCATTCGGGATGCAGACATTAACGCCTGTTTCCCTACTCTAGAGCGGCATTTGGACGTAACCCAGTCATCGTCAGGTTTGTTCTCGTGTCTCATAAACGGCTCCATCAGCTAACCTCTGCAGATAATGATGGACGGCTGGACTTACTGGGATTTCTTGCAAAACATGCTGAGATCAGAGGATCAATTACAGAACTGCGTAATAAATCCATCTTACATAAGCAGACTGATCCGGATGACGCGATAGTCATAGATGCGAAGCTAAGTCAATGGTGGAATGAAGTTGATGAATATCTTGAATTGAGTAGTCCTGGGACGCAGCCGATTAGTCGATATCACCAAGTGACTCTAGTTGTTCTTAGGCATGAGTCTATCATCGCCCTTAATAAATATACCGTGGCAACATCGAAAGGATCGGTTTATGATGCCGCACTTCAGAACTGCATTAGTGCTGCCAGGTGTATTATTAGCACCTTACACAAGGCATTGGGGCCTCAGAATATTGGCTTCATCGAATCACAAGAGGCTCCTGAAACTTGTGGCCTACTTTGGCCCTCATTTACATGGGCTGTATGGATGAGTGCGTTTATTATGATATACGCGGCAAAGGACGGTCAGGCTCCTCAAAACGTAGCAACTCGGTAAGACATTTTTGGTTCTCACCATTACAGCACAACACAATCTCTCTAACGACATATAGACTCGTAGACCGAGCTCTTGAGGTTCTAGAGCACCTAGCACTACGAGGAAGTGTATGGCCCAGTGCTTGCGCTATAGCAGTCCGCGACCTCCGCGCAAGGCTAGTTGGCAGCAAAATCCACTCAAAACAAGCTCATTCCGACAGTAGCAACAAATTTGGAAAGGATCAAAGTGGAAGCTTTCCCTCGGGACCTACTCCACATCGACCCGATAGTGACAATGACTTCTACGACGCCCCCAATAGCTCCACAAGATGGCGCGAGTCACAAACCTCTCGCCCTAGACGCCCATATTCCCATAGTAACCATCGCATGCTTCCCCCGCGGCAGGATGCCGGAAGCAGCCAAGATATATCAAGTGTCCAGGAAGATTCTAACGCATCGTTCCCGAACGATGTGTCATCAGCAAACTTCTCTAGCGTGCCACATCCCCCTGGGAGTCCCCAGAACCGTGTGTTCTCAGAGCTTATGCCGAGTTTTAGAGACGCCGAAGGGAATGGATATGTGTATAGGATGGGAGCAGAACTAGGTCTAGACTTACAGATGCCAAATCAGGATAACGCAGAGCTATTTTATGGGCTGGACACGCCGTTTTGGCTTAATGATGATCAATGGAGAGGGATGGACGAGAATACTTAAGGGTATTACATAGCAAAACGAAATAGTTTCTTCTGTACATAGATGGACAATGCGAATGTACTTAGCAGACAAAAACTCCCACCAAACAATGCTTCATTTAGAGTATATAAAAGCAAGAACAGAGAAGTGGTATCTAGCAAATAACTCAAGCATCCGGATCGCTGCTCTCAGTGTCCTCAATGTGCTTAGCTAAGCCATGGGTCGTTATTTGGAGGGGTGTAGGGGTTCGTCACGAAGTCTGAGAAAGTCGGAAGTCATGCAGTATTATGTAGTTCACGAATAAGTTGTATAGGTTGACAAAGTACGTGTATATACCATTAACTCTACTAGCCATCTTCAATGACAACTTAGTAGGCGTAAAAGATAGTACTGTATGGATCCTGCTCCTTAAGCCTCTTATTCGTGCGCGAAAGCCAGATTTTCATGCCCCAAGCTGCTGCAATTGTGACAAATGAGAAGCACGCATTGCTAGCCATAGCGGTAACATATTTTGGCGCATCGCTGTTAGGATATAGGTAGGGTGTATAAATAAACGACGCCATCGATACAACGTTGACGAGAGAGAGCGACACAGCTTTTTTCTCTGGTGTCTGGCCTAGCGTTGCAGAGACCCAGCCCAAAATAACAGAGTTAACGCTGTACACACCAGATGCAAAGAGGAAACATGCAATATAGCGTGCCGCCACATTAAGTGTGACACAGCTTATGATGAAACCAACCATGGCAACCCCCATGCAAATGGTAATGTGCCAGGTGCGCTCGTTATAGCGCCCAGAGGACCAGGCGACAAAAACTCCGAAGGCTCCAGCAAAAACCGTAGGCGGGGATGTGAGAAGTAGAGTGATAATGGAGTCAAATTCAAGAGCTTTGACAACGGACGGAAAGAATTGGTTGAAGGATGTCGCATTGAGGTGCATATTTTGCATGAGAGCAAAAAGGTAAATTCTCGGATCTCGAACAGCTTCGAAAAAGCCCGCGCGGACTCCCTTGCTCTCCTCGAGTCCAGCGGTATCCTTTCGAATTCGGCTTTCTGCGAGCTCGCGCTCGTCCGCCGTCAGCCATCGAGTATTATTTGGGTAGTCGGGAAGCATGTATATGCTGAAGAAAGCAACGCCAAAGGTTACGGATCCCTCGACAATAAAGAGCCACCGCCAACCAGCAAGGCCGTGTGCACCGTCGAGTGTACTGAATGTTGCAGCGGCGATAAGTCCAGCAAAAGCGACAGCAACGATGTTCCCGGCGTACAGTATGGAGACGCGGGTGGCAATCTCTTTGCGTGTGTAGAAGAGAGAAAGAATGTACAGAGCTCCAGGGTAAAAGGGGGCTTCAACAGAGCCTATATCCTATGTTAACTCTGTTGCCCAAAATTATAGATCAAAGTAAAAGCAAATTTCTGGGAATAACTTACCTAGAAAGAAACGAACTAGGACAAGTCCAGTGTACTCGTGGACCCCCGCAGTAGCAGCTGCGACTGCAGCCCAGATCATCATACAAACGCCCATGTACACAGATGGCCGGACTTTTCTGGATGACAATAACATGTTGGAAGGGATTTGCATAAATAGATAGCCAACATAGAGAATACTGATAGCAGTATTATACTGCGTGCCATGTAACTTCAGGTCCTTTTCGAGAGTATTCAATTTAGCATTAGCAAGGGCATTTTGGTCAAGTTTATTCCTAGCCATAATACATTAGCTCTGTATTTTGAAAATAATAACATTTGGGAGGAATTTACAAGAAGTACATGCAGAAGAGAGCAGGCATGATTCGCATGTCCAGCTTGCGAACAAGGGCAATCTCTGCTCTGTCCGTCTTCTGAACGGCTCCTGAATAATCGCCTTGTTTGATTTTCTCATCGTTGATGACGGTAGGTTCTTCCATATGCGTTGCGATTGCGCCGTTTTTCCCGGCCTTGACTGACATATCGTCGTGAGGATTCTAAACTTGGAACGGCCGCCGCGGATTGATAATTGGCTGCGCAGTTTTCTCCAGAGAAAAATTGAGAACTCTAGAGAAAGGACGCTCTTCAAGAGGGCATCCCTACCTCTTGTACGCAATCAGCCAGGGTATCTTATGGCCCTGCATTTTCCCCTGCTTGTTTGTGTGTCCCCCTATGAATCCCCGAACTCCGGACCTGGATCTGGGGAATTTGGGGTAAAGTGGGGTAGTGGGAAGAATAGTAGTGTTCCCCGCAAAGATGGTTTAGTGGCGGCTTATGGTTACGTTGGTGGTCCGAACACCCGCACATATCTTTGTCCGGCTGGCCGAGGAGGAACCCTCCGCAGTTATGTTTGTCCGCTCGATCTTGTGAAGTCCTCCAAAGGCTCATACTATCACCACAACCACGAGTTAACATTGTACTAACTTGCTAATACGGCGCGTTATAGTCTGGCGAATAGTGGGCCATCATGATCCGTCCAAGTAATCCTACGTGCATTTGCGTCCTTTGCCTCAAAATTGTCTACCCCACTCATGTTGAACCTCCATAAGTTAGTTCAATGGCATATAGACATATATAAGGAAATGTCGCACCGATGTTGAGCTTCTTGTATTTCATCAATACATATCCATTCTACTTACAGACGCGACATCCAATACCAACATAACCGTCTCCTCGAATTTTCTCGGAAGCACAACTCACCCCTTTCAAAGCACCGATAGTCAACATGGGCGCAGCTTCGGCACCTACTACTTTAGATCTCCGTGGTCTCACTCCAGCTCCAGTTACACCATTTACACTTGATGGAGCCATCGATTTCCCCGCCATTCAGCGCATCGGCTCCTGGCTCGGTAGCATTGACGGTGTTAAGGGCTTGGTTGTCCTTGGCCACGCCGGCGAAGGCACCTTCTTAACTCAGGATGAGCAAGCTGATGTGATCCGCGCCTTTGTGAAGTCAACCAACGGTCGTGTTCCCGTCATAGCTGGCATCACAGCTGAGGGAACCAAAGTAGCCGCTCTCGAGGCCCAGCGCGCCAAAGCCGCCGGTGCCGCAGCTGGCCTCCTATATCCATCCCATGGCTGGCTCCGCTTTGGGTACCAAGACGGCGCACCGCAAGACCGCTACAAGGTTGTCTATGAGGAGAGTGGTCTCCCCTTGATTCTTTTCCAATACCCGGACGTCACCAAGGCGTCTTATAGCCTGCAAACTATGCTCGATATCAGCGCACAGCCAGGCGTGTTTGCCATGAAGAACGGTGTTCGCAACATGCGCCGCTGGGACGTCGAGATCCCCATAATCCGCCGTGAGCGTCCGGAGCTCCAAATCCTTTCCTGTCACGACGAGTACCTCCTCCACACTGCCTTTGATGTAGATGGATTTCTCGTTGGTTATGGCACAATTGCTCCTGAGCCCCTACTCGAGATGCTTGCTGCGGGCAAAGAGAAAGATTATAAGACGGCTCGCAAGGTCCATGACCGCCTCTTACCCTTAACTAGAGCTGTCTACCACCGTGGCTCACACATGGAGGGTACGGTTGCACTGAAGCACTCCCTTGTTGCTCGCGGTATTTTAGAGCACGCCACTGTGCGCTCCTCGCTGTTGCCTCTCGGGAAGGGTGCTGACAAGGAGATATTTGATGCGATGAGCTCAACGGGTCTTCCAAAGGCGCCTAAAGAGTATCAGGTTTAACTGGTTAGAAAGGGTCGTTTCGGATAATATTGCTGTACTTTTTAGACATAAATAGGTAATAGCAATTAAATAAAAAATAATTTATACCTCTTGAGAGTTCTTAGACACGCAAAAGATTTTATATATATTAATTCTAATAATCTGAGAGCAGCGGCATGTGTCTTGGCGCACATGGTGCGGCTAAGAATTTTGCCTCTATAATCACACCACTAATCATACCACTTGTCACACCACTTGCTACCGCAAAGGGAAAGAACAGGGATGCCGAGCCTATTTGTGTCGCCGAAAAGTCTCCGTAGACTTCTAATTGGCTACCGTAGACAGGCCCCCTTGGTAATACGTATAAGAAAGTCACGTGAGTTGGTCAGTCTCACATGTACTAAAGCTGTTGACTACAGCCAGTTTGGAGGCGGCAGTTATACAGTGGTGAAAGAAGTGTAAGTGCAAATTGCAATGAAATATCTACTCGTCTTCGTGCTTTCAATGTATTTACCTCATTAAAAAATATACGTTTCGGTCTTGGGAGCATCGTCCTCCGGCTTCATTTTGCGGTGACAGAAGATATATCTTGGCCTTCAACTAAGGCCTATCGCTCATAAATCTTTTAATCTTGGCCTCAGTTTGGCGACACTGTCCTGGCATTCTCCCTGTTTCAGTGAGTCATAGTTATTGGAACTGGTCATATCTATCCTCACTCACCAGTTCATAGTAGATTCCTCGTCATATCAACCTGCTGTGAACGCAATATCCTCCAGTCTGCTCCGCCACCCGAAATATCACACCGAGTGTACCAACAACCTGCATTACAAAGTATTTGCATATAAACATCAAGTCGATCTTGACCTGCAGCCATGCTCATCACACGAGGATTCTCGTTTACCAACTTCGCCATCGCCACGTCCGCTCTATGTTTCCAGGTGTTTGTCTTATACCCATGGCACGAACGGTTGGATGAAGATTTCCAAGATCTGAAGAAAGAACACCTGAGGGTTCTACAGGGAGGTGAGAAGGCTCGCATGGCAGAACTGAAAGAAATAAGGGAGGGCTTGAGCATCTTGAAGAAAAGCTCTCCGTAAGACGGCTATAGTCTTGTCCACGATCTTCATCTCCGTCTGAAAGCATGGCATGGAATGTCTTCTGTCTTTCAAAGATATAAATTTCTTTGCTACAAATACTGTAGACTATACTTCCCATAGAGCATAGAAACAAATAAGTTACGGGAAATTGTCGCATGTTTCGTGATTTATCGCTATCTTTTGCGTAACCTATGTAAAGTTCATCCAAGATAACATCAACAAACTCGATAGTGAAAGAGTGCCTCGACCAGCCCACAATTTTCCAGCACGTCGGAACCAGGGCCTCTGTGTAGTCTCGAATCGATTGACTATCTTTGACCCCCCCCCACATTTTTATTTGGAGCTACTCAGGTTGGAGGTCCGGGGGGGTGGCGACGTGCACGCACTTCCACCCAATCCAGATGTTTCGGGCTAATTGGAGACGAGCACGTTGTCTACCTCCTTCCTCGCAATTGATCTTTACATTCATGTGTCTAACGACTACAGAAACAGCACTTCTGTGTGAATAATCAAGATCTAAACCTCTCTGAGCGTTGTATAACCTCAAACCTCCTGATCAACGCGCTCTATTGCGTGGTACTTCTCTGACTGTACCAAGTTTGTTAAATATCATGGCATCCCCACCTGCCAACACGCAGCTGATGAAGATCGATGCAGCTGCGTCGAATATCACGCCTATGCGTCCTAATAAGCTGACTGGGCTGCAGCTATACTCTAGATATGCGTTTGCTGGAGCAATCTGCTGCTCAGTAACTCATGCGGTTCTCACGCCTGTAGATGTGTCGGTCTCCACGTGCTACACTTCACTGCCAAGTTTGCTGACCAGCGATATTTCTATAGTATCAAGACCCGGATCCAACTTGACCCCGTCACATATAATAGGGGTCTGATAGGTACTCTCCGACAAGTCGTTGCTAAAGAAGGCGCCCAGTCTCTTCTCACCGGCCTGGGACCTACCGTCGTTGGCTACTTCTTGCAAGGAGGACTTCGATTTGGAGGATACGAGTATTTCAAAAGACAAAGCACCAACTTGTTCGGGCGCGAGACAGCGTCAAATAACCGCACTGCCATTTACCTCACATCAGCTGCACTTGCCGAGTTCTTTGGCGACATCGCTCTATGCCCACTCGAGGCCACCCGCATTCGTCTGGTGTCTGAGCCCACCTTCGCCCGTGGCCTGGCGAGCGGTATCACCAAAATAGCCAAGCAAGAGGGTATCGGCGCGTTATATTCTGGGTTCGGACCTATATTATTAAAGCAGTAGGCATTTCTGTCCGTTATCCACGATATCGACTTGGTGCAGCTAATGACCCGTATCCAGAGTCCCATACACAATGGCCGCGTTCGTTGTCTTTGAAAACGTACAGACTATCGCGTACAAGGCGATTGACAAGTCGACGACTTCCCATGGTGCTCAAACTGCCATAGACTTGGGCTCTGGCCTTCTTGCTGGCTTCGCGGCTGCGTTCGTCTCGCAGCCTGCGGATACTATGTTGAGCAAGATCAATAAGACTAGGGGCCTTCCTGGAGAGGGGACTATAAGTCGATTGCACAAGATAGCAATGGAGCTTGGGGTTCGTGGCAGCTACAGTGGGATTGGACCGCGCTTGGTCATGGTTGGCGGTATGGGTGCTGGCCAATTCGCTATTTATGGTTCCATCAAGAAGGTATGTGTGCTCTCTCCAATATATGGCGACGGTTGATAAGCTAAGACAAAACAAGGCACTTGGCGCAACTGATGAGTGAGGTCTTAGAGGTAGATATATAATTGTCTGGGGTTATTTGAAGTTGGAAGCTGAGTAGATAGTTACCTTCCTTGGCGCTGAGGAGCTATACCATAGAAACATAATGATATTGAGATTGGCAGCGTAGGACGAGTTGATGTCCGTGTAAACCTCTTTGATTTTGACAAACAGCAAGTTGATGTCCGTGAAACCTCTTGCGCTTTTGATAGAGCAGCAACCATCCAATCGGGAGCTTTAGCTCAATGGTTAACAATCCCTCGTGGCGCAATGGCTAGCGCGTTCGACTGTTAAACAGTAATTTGCTTGCAATCGAGAGGTTGGTGGTTCGACCCCACCCGAGGGAGCTTCCTTTTTACATATTTTTTTAAATGCCAGAAATACGGCCTGGTGAAGCAGTTGGGTTGAATTTCTCGTGTGGTTGTGTTCCGCAATTTTTTGGTCGCGTGCCTAAGCGGGTGTGACGTAATAGGAGCACAGATATCAGATCTTCAGAGTGAGTTTGACTTCGCATTAGGGGATCTTCAAGAGCGAAACTGGGGAACTTTTCGCAATGATATCACCTTTATATTAATCAATTGAGTTTATTTAGCTGCCGATACTTGTTTACTATAGATGCGGGGACTAATCGATGTTTATCAGGGGCATTGCCTGGTCGTACAAACGTCATTTTACAAGTATGTATGTGTTATTGATGTCATAGGTTCAGACGACGAATTACCAAGTATGAACAAGCGACTAAAACCAATTGATAAGAGAGCATATATATACTTTAACAACCTGAAAGTAATATCCTAAGTTATATCTCTAAACGTTTTTCAACCTCAAACCAAACCATCATCATGTCTTCCCAAGCAAACAGCAGCTCCGAAGCTGAATGGAAAGCCGAATCCGGCCTCCCAAACGTCGCCCATGGAGCAGGTGGCTCTGTAAGTGCCGGCCACCTCAAATGTCACAACATAAGCTAATTGATACATCAGAGCGAGGGAGCCAAACCTTCGAGCAAAGAGGCGCCATTGCCAGAGTACGAAGCCGCACACAAGGATGTTGCGGGTGGTCAGGGAACAGGTGGCAAAGGATGGACGGGCAGCGGGAAGGGGGGTGCAGATGAGGGCTCTGAGGCAGATAAAAAACAGTAGATAGCTAACAACTATCAATACATTTATCTGGAATATCAATTGGGCAGAAGCAATAACTGTATATGCACAGCTGGTTCTCAACCAGCTCCGTCTCGTCTTGTCCCCATAACGCCCCACAAATGGTATCGCAACCCAAACACCTTCAATGCCTATGCAATGCCTTCAAACAATCCCCCCAAAACAACCCCCTATTCCTCCCCCCCTTCCCCTGCCATAGCCTCAACAATCCAATCCGCCTGCACCCCCGAACACTTCTTCGCATAATTCTTATTCGTAAACACATGTTCCAAAAACATCACCGCCTCCCTCTTCCGCCCAAACATCACACTACTCGGATGCACAACCACCACATGTCTCCCCCTAACCGTCCTATACGCACCGTCAGCACCAAGGACGGCTGTCCGGCCAACAAACGCAGTCATGAAGCACTTCAGCAGCTCCTCCCCAGCCTCTTCCGAGAGGGGTATGTATTCCCCCTCCGCCCTATCATCAACCTCCGCGATCTCCTCGCTAGAGATCAACTTAGCACTCACGCACGCCGACCTCAGCTGTCTCCGCACATTCATCCCCGTCTCCATATGCCTTGCATTCACCCCACGAATCCCACACCACTTCTTCCTCGCCCCGCTCTCCTCGCGCACATACCGCTGCATCGTCGTGAGCTGCGTGAGGATATCGCCTTCTCTCCTTAAGAGGTCTTTACGCGCGTCTTCGGCTGCGAGACGCGCTTCTTCGGATGTGGGTTGGATGAAGATGTCGTCGCCGGAGAGGACGGCGATGGCGTCGATGGCGGAGAGGAGACAGGTGGGGGAGGCGCGCGAGGCGGCCACGAGGATGCGTGCGTAGTTGGGGGAGAGGGGGAATTGGGCCATGGTGCGTCCGGTCTCGTTCAATTGCCCGGTGGATGAGAGGGCGCCGATGGTGTGAAGGTGCGTTAGGGCTTTCATCATCGCATCTCTCGGCGGTGGGGAAAGGAGGGGGAAGCCGAAGATATCATCTATCCCTCTAGCCTTCATCTTCAGCACCGCCTCAACAACATCAGCGCGGAGAATCTCAGGGCGCTCAACGGAGCTGAGGGCGTTGTACTGCTCCTCAGTGTATAACCGCCAGACCTTTCCAGGTGCCTCACGACCAGCACGACCGCGACGTTGGATGGCAGATGACTGGGAGATGGGCTTTGCGAGCAGAGATTGCAGGCCCAGGTGGGGGCGGTACTCCTTAACCTTCGCTTTTCCTGTGTCGACCACGTAGCGGACACCCGGCACCGTAATGGAAGTTTCGGCAATGTTGGTAGCCAAAATGCACTTTCTGGCGTTCTTTACGAGCGGGCGCGCAAAGGCAAGTTGTTGTTTCTCGATACTAAGTTGTCCAAATAGTGGCGTACATTCGAGACGCGGGAAGGACTTGACCAGTTGCTCAGCCTGTGCGACCACGCGCGCGAGGAGGGATTCAATCTCGTCTTGGCCGGAAAGGAAGACGAGGATGTCGCCTGGCATGGGCTCGGTGGTGTGGATGTGGAAAATTGTGCGGAACGAAGCTTCAAGCAGGTCGGGGAGGGCGGAGGGGACGTAGAGGGTCGAGACGGGATGTTGACGCCCGGATATGCGGTAGATGATTGTGTTATTTGTTCCCTTTAGGTCGAAGATGTCGAGGGCGGGTTTGGAGGATGGCTCAGAGGGGGTTGAAGGTGTAGAGCCAGCGGGAGAGGCAGCGGCGGAGGAAGAGCTGCCTTTGATGGTGTCGCTGAGGCCAGACCAGGAGGAGTAGGTTGAGGATGTCGAGGAGCGTCTCGATTCGGTGGCTGGGTGTTCCTCGTCGTCGTCGTCGCCGTCTACTATCGCTCCTGGGGGAGGGGAGGTCGTAGCAATCCACTCCTTGATGAGACCTGTAGGCTTGACTCCGTTCGTCTTGCGCCGAGCGCCATTGCCATTTGTGAGAGCTGGCGTAGGAAGTGTCTCCGGAATCGTAAAATACTCCTCAAGTTTCTCGATATCTGCCGTCGCCGACATAATAACAACCTTCAACGGGATCCCACCTCTGCCGCTCAAGTCTCCAGTAAGGATATTCTTCAAAAATCCTAGTAGAAGATCCACATCCACGCTCCTCTCGTGGACTTCATCAACAACAACACAGCTGTATCTCCTGAGATGGCGATCGCGCAGCAGCTCTTGCAACAGCATACCCTCGGTAAGGAACTTAATCTTCGCCCCCTTCGGCACATTCGACTCAAACCTCACCGCGTAACCAACCCTATCCCTCTCATTACAATGGGGACCCAAATACGACCCCGTCTCCGCCGCCACTCTCTGCGCCAGCGAAATCGCAGCAACTCGTCTCGGCTCCGTAATCGCAATCATCCCTCCCACAGCGACGCTCTTGTCCTCGCCATCCTCGTCCTTGACGACCACGCTCTTGCGCACCATCCACGGCTCGTTCATGAGGAACTGCGGGACCTGTGTAGACTTTCCGCTTCCGGTCTCACCGGCGAGAAGCATGATGTTGCCTTTGTATCGGAGCCCGTATTTGATGTCTGGGCCTGAGAGCCATATGGGGAGTTTGCGACGCTCTTGGAAGATCTTCTTCTCTTTCTCGTCGAGGAGGCGCTGGCTTGGGCGCAGGCTGCCTGCGGCACCGTTGGCGAGACCGGTGGCCTTTTGTTTCTTGCCGAAGAGTGATTGCTTGGGGCTGGCTGTTGTCGCGGCGACTGGGGATTGTGCCACCAGAGCTTTCTTGACCCCGTTTACTTGGGCAATCACCGGCTTCGCTGGTCCCTCCGCGGGAATCTTCTTTCCTCCGATGACACTGCTAGTGGCCGGCGACGCGGGTTCCGCCAGAGAAATCTTCTTTGCGCCATTCCCATTGACAGCACCTAACCTCTCAGGTTCCGCAAACGAAGTCTTCTTCGCCCCATTCCCATTCACAGCAGCTGCCTTCTCCGGCTCTCCAAACGACATTTTCTTCGCCCCATTTCCATTCACAGCAACCGGCTCCCCAAACGAAATCTTCTTCGCCCCATTCCCATTAACCGCGCTCGATTCCCCCGCTAACCTGCGCCTCTTCTCGTCCCCGCTCTCGCCAGCCCCGTTCTTATCCCCGTTCGCACCTATGCTCCTCTTCTTGGAATTCGGCTCCTGGTTCGAGTCGGAGGAGGTGTCGGCCATTTTCGCTTTCAGCGCGGCGACCATCTCGTAGCTCGGCTTCATCTCCGCGATTTCGTCTCGTGCGTGGGGTGTAAAGGGAAGTCGCGAGGCGCTGTATGTAAATTCGCCTTGCCGGAATTGGCAGGTGGAGCGCTGAGAGTAAAACTGCACAAGCTTTTCGGTCCCTTTGTGCGCGCAAAGGTTCGAAAGTGGAAAGAGCGTTTGGTTGCTGCTGGGAAGCTCAGGCAGGCGCGGATTAGAGTATTATTTTTTTCTCGATAGGCGTTATCGCAGAAGTTGGGGTTCGCTTATCGGGTTAGCGTTGTTCCTGGCCTGGCGGGGCGGGGAGAGCTCTGCCTCCAATTGAGGCAGGATAAGCGGTGGCATTTTTGGTGGGCGGTGGCGATAATGTGCTGTAAATTAAATAATCAAATAAATTAAACTACATGTTCTTAATAATGTGATATGCCTATATGCTGTTGCTCTCGGTCGTAAGGCTCGGTGTAAGGCTCGGCGTATGATTTGATGTATGTCCGGAGTGTGTGTGTGTGTTGGCGTACGCAAATATGGCGCAGCCGCTTACTATTTCAGAGCAAATGCCAGCCAATAATCAAAATATGAGGCTGCAGTAGGTT
The DNA here is from genome assembly GCA_000750815.1 of Pseudogymnoascus sp. VKM F-4516 (FW-969). Taxonomy (NCBI): domain Eukaryota; kingdom Fungi; phylum Ascomycota; class Leotiomycetes; order Thelebolales; family Thelebolaceae; genus Pseudogymnoascus; species Pseudogymnoascus sp. VKM F-4516 (FW-969). The sequence goes on along the minus strand of JPJZ01001197.1, from coordinate 7,145 downwards.
TCTGCTCTACTTCATGGAGCCTCAGTAGACAGTGCCTCAGTAGACAGTGGTGCCTTGAGCCTCTAGATTCCAAAGGGCTGAGCAAGGCGTCGTGTAGATACATATAATAGATGGCTGCCCTCATTTTGTCGCCATGGTGGGTCTCTCATTCAATTCTCACTTTGAGCGACTTCCGATCGCCGATCAATTCTATTTTATAGCATTTGCTACTGACATTCTAAGATCAACGTATTACAACCTCTATCAAGATACTTTATCACTTTATTGCTTATAGGAAGGTTAGCAATAAGACCTTGGTAAGAGGCCCGCCCATGCAAATGAGTTGCAGTTGTTATACTAAAGTATAAACGGCAAGGGAGGTGCAACATGTGTTACTGGAAGAGCACATCATACACCTTGTGTGGGCATGCCAACAAAACCGTCGACTGGTTCTGTCCAGAAGCCAAAGCAAATCAGTGGATTGCTCATCGGGTCGGCGAACACTACAACAGGGGGTTGAATGCATCGAGGATTGTGAAGTTCCGAGAGGTGGAGGGATATTGCCTTAGCTGTATCGGCCCCTATCCCACGCCGCCGTCAACTTAAAGCTACGTATGAGAGCCGTTGTTTTCAGGAGTTTGTATGGTGAACTGGTCTACTTCGGAATAGCGGAATACATTTTTTATAACTATCGAGTATCAATTTCCGTGGACTACATACAAGCTATATATCTCACCCTACGTGCATTATTATTCTCAAAATCCTACAAATGTCTAACCCGCACAAATCTAACCTCCTTAAAATTGCAAGAAGGCGGCTTCGGGAACCCATAATACGTGGATGGGTGCTCACGTTTCAGATACTCTGCCACTGCTCCCTCCAGCGGCACCCACCTGGCATCCCTCCAGCACTGGCTCTCTTCATATCTCCTCACAAAATCAACACAATCCTCCTCATCCACCTCGGTAAAAGTGATCGGGCAATCGCTTCCTAACATTGCCTCGTCTTCTTCCCCATTCCCATCTCCTTCATACCCCATATACTGAATCTCAAGAGCATCCCAGCCTTCAAAGCCAACAGAGTGAGTAGCCGACGACTTTGGTGAGCACACACGAGCATTAACATCACATCCAACCCATCTCACCTTCTTTATATCCTCTCCTACTTGCCTAACAAGCTCAAGAAGACAACTCCAGCGCCCCTCAGCACCCGCATTCCAGTCCTCGCGGAAATACAGCACATCGCGGTCGAAGTTGAAATAGACCTTTGGCAACACGAAGTCTGCATTATCGGCGAAATACCCAGTACCCGGCAGTGACGCAAAGGCAAGGGAGTAGTGCTGCAATCCCACAGCACGGGATGCAGAGCACACCTGCAGGAGAGATGGAATGGGGGAGCAAAGCGTGCTGCTCATCTTGACGCTCACAGGCACAACGCGCGGTTCAGTGGCTACTGCCTCCCATATCAAATCCTGGAGTTCCAGGGGCAGTTTAGCAAACTGTGGGAATTCCGCTTCGCCATTGCTGCGATCATCTGATTTAGAAAAGTTGGCGGCCATTCTCGAAGCCGCTGTGTCCCCGCTGTGGGATGCTGGGAGCTCTGAGTGCCGTCCGGGTCTTGGTGTAGGGATGTGCGGCGTGTCGGAGTCCTTGGTGTAGCATATTATGCGACTATACTGACAAGTCCTACGAAGGTGTAAGTAGATGGATGGAGTGTAAGTGAATAGATGAGAGGTCAGGGGAGGAAGGTTTGAGAAATATAGGGGCACAACACTCCACTGAGAGGTAGACGAGGTGCACGCCCACCTGTTGACGGGCGGGCAGTTTGTTTTGTGCGGGCCATTCTGGATGATGTGCGTTGGTAGTTATGGTCTGTTGTTGAGGACAAATATGTCTAGGCGGCAGGAGGGGCGGAGAGGTGTAAAGGAAGGAGGCAACCATCTGCATCCATCTATGTTGGATATATATGTCGCTGCATTACCAACATCAGCCTATATGAGGGCCTGCGCCGCTCGGTTACCTGCATTCCTCTCTCTGATTTGCTGATGATGCTCAGTTCACCTTTTACTGTCAATATGGCACTGGATTACTGTAGTAAATCCAGAATTCTAGAAAGGGGCGAGGTAATGGGAAGAGATTCAGTATTGCAAAATATACAACCCAAAAGCGGCTATAGTGTACTGCGCTTTCTTTGGTGGAGAAGGGTCGGTTCCTTGCTATACTGCACCTTACGACTTAGATTATAAAATAAAATACACAAGAAATCTAATCAGTGCTCTACAATAATTAATTTTACACCTTGTGTTCTAACAATCGTGGCATCAACCTCAACCAGGCGCCCGACGCAACGACCACCAGCGGCCATATTCCGCCCCAGGTGCAGCTGATTTGAGACCAACAATGAAACCAGCAGACACCATCACATCTCAAAATATTCGATCTCTCCGTCTTCTCCAGTCTCAACTCCAGCTCTCGGTCTTTCTCAAGCACCTCGCAGCCGAGCTGTGACCGCTGATCGAGAGTCCCAGCCCTCAACTCCCACGTCTTACGCCATAGAAATACACATCACTCGACGCGATTTATCATTACAACAGTGCCCCGCGTCTAATCCTGGACGCCATAGATATCATCCAGTTCCGCAGTCGTACGAGGCCAGCTGGCCGAAGGATCGGCTGCCCGCCTCAGACTGGTCCTTATCAAGACCGCAGTGCTGCCCCGCGTCTAATCCTGGACGCCAAAAATGGTCGTCCGCGCCTGATCCTGGACGCCATCTCTGATTTTCTGTTCCGCTGTCGCACGAGGACAGCTGGCTGTGGTATCGCCTGCCCATCTCGGACTTGTCTTTGAGTCATGATAGCCATCTTCCTGAGCTGCCTGCGAGGTAGAGTGCTTCAATGATGCATCCATCTCGAGGAAATGGAATGCCGAGACGGGCAGGGGGAATGGGGAGCCGGTCATTTCATATGATTGTGAGAGATTAACATGCGTGGGAATGCAGACTACGGGATATACGGCATTTACGGCACACACAGTTGTACGGGGCCCAAGATGAGACGGTCGATGACGGACTTGAAGTCCGCCAATCCACTGCCAGTCCACCGCCAGTGCCAATCCAAGGGGGTTGGTAGTGTCTGCCCAGTGCTTGCCCAGCTTGTCTTGGAGACAGTCGCGGAAAGGCAAGGACGAGGGCTTACAATTCATGTTATAGTACGGAGCAATCGATGCTGTACCGCTTGGTCCGGCACACGCTATACGACATACTCTATTGTCCACCAACACAATGCCGATAACAGTATCTTCGTCGCAGTCAGAGATACGAGATACGGAACGGGAGGTTCAAAAGGTGGGGTAATTAATGGACTTGGATTAACATTAACCACAGTAATTAATACATCGCTGATATACTGGGCTGTGTACAGATCTGTTTACGGGACTATACGGAATTGTGTGCAGAACTGTGTATTGAGTACTACGGGGTTTGGTTTTCTCATGTCATATTATAAGACTGTACAGTACTGTACCTTTCCCAGCCCCGCATTGCGCTATTGTGCCATATTACAATTTTTGCGTTAACTACGGAGCCCAGAATTGGAGGAACGGGAACAGACCTTTGCCGTACACACCAAAGTACTAAAATTTGTACGGGACTACACGAGCTTACCGTGCTTACTACACTTTCACTCTACTATGGCAATCTGGGCTCCGTAGCTAACGCAGTCTTGACCCCTTCCTAAAGCGGCAGACAACAACACCGACCATCACGCAATTGTCCCTCGGAATTGCTCCATGGGCTACCAAGCCTGTTAGTCACCCGGTTTCCCACCAACACATGGGATTTTTAGTGACTTTGGTAGGCAAGGGCTTTGAATGTGAAGAGGGGTGAGTGAGGGGCAGAGGGGTTAATGGTAATTATAGGCGGTATTTATTATCTCATTCATACTCTTATTTATCACACAGAGACATATATATAGCCTGTCGTGTGCCCCCCGTCCAAACCTTTCTTATTTCCTCTTTAACTACGCTCTACTTCACTTTATATACCCAAAGCGTTCCTTTTTTGTTCCTTCAACATGGCACCAGCACTCATTGAGTCTCTTCCCACGGCTCCCTATCAAAGCAAGAAGCCGGTTGATACTACCATCTTCCACGATGGCATCAAGACTTCCGGGCAGCACCCCCCCCTATATGACCAACTGAGGCCATACTCCGACTTCCCCAAAGAATGCACTGGCCCGACACTATGGAAGCCAGAAGATTACAAGGACAACCCAGAGAGATGGGTCCACAGATTCACTGCCGAGGAGATCCAAGAGCTAGGCTCTGTGGCAGACAAGTTCATCGCTGATGGCACTCCCCTGACTGGCATCTCAAAGGTATGTTGCAATTAGACTTCAAACGAGGCATCTCTGACAGATATAGAGCAACTTCGTTCTCCCAAAGCTCGGCAAGGTCCTGGCAGACGTTAAGAAGGATCTCGTGGATGGCAAGGGGTTCATACTCTTCAAAGGCATTCCAGTCTGGGAATGGGACAACCACAAGTGTGCAGCTGCATACATGGGACTCGGCACATACCTAGGCTACTTCATCAGCCAAAATTCCCGAGGTCACGTCCTGGGCCACGTCAAAGACGTCGGTGACGACGCAACACAAATCGACAAAGTCCGCATCTACAGGACAAACGCTCGGTAAGTTTCTCATTCCCTATCCCGACGCTAAACTAACGCAAACAACAGTCAATTCTTCCACGTCGACGACTGCGATATCGTCGGTCTCCTCTGCATTGCCCGTGCCCTCGAGGGTGGCGAATCCGACCTCGCCTCCACCCAACACGTCTGGAACACCATCCAGCGCGAACGCCCCGACGTCGCCGAGACCCTCACAAAGCCAATCTGGTACTTCGACCGCAAGGGCGAGACCTCCTTCGGCGAGGAGGAGTACATCCGCGTTCCCCTTTTCTACCTCGAGACGGGCGACAACCCGCGCGTCTTCGCAAAAGCAGACCCCTACTTCGTCAAGTCGCTCAAGCGCTTCTCTGACACTGGCGAGATCCCCGCACTGTCTCCAGATGCCCTCCAGGTCCTGGAGGATACTTGCATGAAAGTCAGCCTGCACATGGTTCTCGAGCTCGGCGATATCCAGTTCCTCCACTCCGGACCGCACGTCTTCCACTCCCGCACGGCGTACAAGGATAACCTCCCCCCGCTGCCCCGTCGCCACCTGATGCGTCTCTGGCTCTCCGTCCCCGAGAGCGAAGGGGGCTGGAAACTCCCCTTCCACGACTCGCACGAGAAGAAGCGCGGCGGAATCCAGGTCAATGATACACCTCCCGTCTGCCCACTCGACGCAGAGTAAATTTTTTCGAGCGGAACTCATAGCATTCGCCAGGCGCGGTGCTTACAATTGCATGCAGAGTACATGATTCTCTTCTCTTCGATTCTTACAGGACGCCCGTCGACGTAGCTCGTCGACCTCACATGACAGCACACATCAAATCAACCCCCCTTCCGCACGGATCACGCCCGATCCGCACACCGCGCCGCACCCTCGTCACCACACGCGTGGTATTCAAGCAATACCCCCCGTCACGGGCTCCGTCCCACGGACAGGCATGTGCGCAGCAGGCGTGCGCGATGTCCCGGCTGCCGTGGGGGGTGGTGCAGAAGACGAGGTGTGCGCAGTTGGAGAAGCCCATGTCTGGGGCGCAGGGGGCGGTGATCTCCATCCAGGTGTGTTGGCAGGTGGGGGAGTGGAAGGTTTGGACTTGGCACATTGTGTGTGGCAGTGGTTGTATGTATACTTAATAGCTTGATGAAATGATGATACCAATGATTATACCTTGATTTTAGTCTTTAGTTTGTTGAGTAAGGCGGGATGAGTGAGCGTTGATAGTGTATTTGTGCCGCTCAACTTGCGTGAATCATATTTGCTGTGAATTTTCCGTTCTATTTGTTTGAATCATACAAGAAATACAGTGAATGTCCTTTCTAATGCCACCACCTATAGTACACCCGCCCTACCCGCGCTGAGGATATCAATACACTCTCTTTCCCATCTTCAAACATATCACTCCTTCTTTCCCTCTCCCCCCTCACCGTCGCCCCCCCCTTCTAGATCCCTCGTCGCCTTCATCAACTCATACAACTGCCCCAATTGCTGATCTACACATGACATATCTCGTTAGCTCCCATTCACACCGCAGCCAGAGTCATAGCACCGTCCCTTCAAGAGAAGGTAAGGAGGAGAGATGGAAGGATAGACGGACCACTCATCTTATCGATCTTGGCCTTATCCAGCGTCTCGCCTTTCCACGAGTCGCCCTCGAGCTTTTGGGCGTACATTTGCCATTCCGTTAAGAAGCCAATCTATTCAACCAGTCAGCACTCTTCTCCCATCGACCCTTTCCCTCCCCGTCCTCTGCCGTTCCCCCCCCAATCTTCCACACATCCCAACCCCCAAGTCCTCAACCAACAGCCCCCCAACCCACAAAAGAAAGTAAACCTACAATATGCATCGGATTCTCCACCTCCCTATGCGCCCTAAACTCCCCCTTCACATACTCATCCCCCAACACCCGCATCTCCCTCGGCAAACACCTCCGATGCGCCCTCAGCAGCCGTCTATACAGAGGAATCGGCGGGAGTAGCGCGCTCGGTGCCGCGCGACCGGGTGAGAGGGCGCTGGCGCGCGCGAGGAGGGGGCGGAGGGTGCGCATTTTGTGGTTGTGGATGTGTGTTGTTGGGGGAAGGTGATGGTGGGTTTGATCCGAGGTTCGTGAGGTTGCGAGGTGGCTGTCAGCCTTGTGGCGAGGCTGGGGGGTGTGTGGGAAAAGTTAAGTGGGTGACGGTGGGGGTTGCGATGAACACGATTAGAGATGCTTTGCGCGCGCGATTGAGGAGGTATACACATATTCTTCTACGACCTATATGACAGAGATATAAAGTCGACATATATCCCCAATCCAACGATACCCTCAACCCACCACCACAACTCGCACGGCGCCCCACGACGGACACCGCAGAGCAACCATGCTCCCCACCCCCACCACCGACCACGTCCCCTTTACGCACATCTACGAACCCGCCGAAGACTCCTACCTCCTCCTCGACACCTTCTCCTCCCCCACCCTAACCCCCACCTTCCGCACCCTCTTCCCGCCCTCCTCCCCCT
>JPJZ01001196.1:0-54168 GCA_000750815.1 Pseudogymnoascus sp. VKM F-4516 (FW-969) | reverse complement strand
GGGGGGGTGTGAATGTATGGAGGGTGCAAGTATTCAGGTAGCGTCGAGGTAGCGTGGGGTGGGGGGATTTGTTGTGGTGGGCTGAATGATTCTTAGGTGGAGGTGGTTTGTATGAGGGGTGTGTGTGGTGGTGTGGTGGTGTGATGGTATGGCTGTTGGTATACTTTGTATGAGCGTGTGGTGTGAGTGGTGGTGTGCGTGTGGTGTGTTGAGTGGTTGTTATGTGTGGCGGTGGTAATAGTAGTGGTAATAGTAGTGGTAATAGGAGGAGTGGAGGCAGTGGAGACCTTTCTTTTTAGGCCCGTACTGTAGTAGACGTTTTGAGAGGCGATTAGAGCCGACTAGCGACCAACCGATCCAATTTGGAGACGTTTAGAGAAAGTATAGATGTATACGGAGTAGATGGGGAGAGAAAAGGAGGCTAATGATGTACTCTAGCACAGTAGAGTAGCCTGTCGAGAAGCCTGTCGAGAAGCCTGCCCACTTCTAATATGGTACGTCGAGTACGTCGAGTACGTCGAGTAGTAGTGGCCTGGTTGCTGATGGCCGGACATTTAATGTTGGAGACTCCGGCTTCCAGGATTTGGGACCTTGGGACCTTTGGGACCCTTCTTGTCTCTATTGAGTGGTTGACTGGTGTTGGATTGGTGTACGCTGTACGGGGCGTAGAGTAGTAGCGGTGTCTCGTACTTGCACCGAAGTCCGGGGTATGTATCTTAGGTGCGTATCCACGTATAGAGTAATAGAGTAACAGAGTAATAAGAGTATAGGATGGCCAAAAAAGAATGAGCGAGATGCAAGGCAAGGCAGGGCAGGGGCAAAAGGCAAGGTATATATATATCTCAGTCGCTCTATATATATATACAAGAAAGATTGTATGTACAAGTAGATGTATGTGAATGTACGCGTGCAGTTTCAGTTGTAGGTCTCGTAGATTTTGTAAGGTCTCGTAGAAAGAAGTAGAAATGATTGAAGATGGATGATTAGAGTCCTACTCTACGCGTTGCTCGCACAGTACAGTACAGTACTCTACAGTGGAGTAAAAGCGTAAAGTACGAACTCAACAAGTCGGTCGTAGGTACCCTATACAAAAAGATGACGGTGGAGCAAAAGATCGGAGTCGGCGTTTAACATTTGGCGTTATTGGCGTTATTGGCATTGGTTGACATGAACCTGACGGCACTACTTCAGCAATGATTATCCTTTTCGAAGGGCGGCGTCGATACTTAAATACTTGTTGGATTATTCCAACTAGACATACATAACTCCGCCAATGCCGCCAATACGCCAATACTTCTACACGCCACTCACCTACGTATGTATGGTACGTAGACAAAAAATGATGGAAGTTGGAAGATGGAAGATGGGGGGCATGGAGATTGTCCGGAGAAAGGTAATCTGGGGCAATATAGAGCCACATAGAAGCAAGAAAACAGACACCAACTGGAGCCAACTAAGAGCTAACAAGAGCCAACAACAGCCAACTAGAAGCCCGTCCAAGACTTCTGACTGGCTTGCCGCACTTTGACTGGCCTCCAAAAGAAGGTTCCTTCTCGGCCTAACTAGCTAATTCAACGTGCCGCGTATCCATCAGGTAAAGTAATCCAAAGTAGCCAGTACCCGCGCGAGAACAGCACCACTTGTCGCGACAGTTGTCGCAGTTGCGTGCTCGGCGCCGCGCTATGTGACAAATGCCACGATACTTGGCATCTGTGGTGATCTCTTGGGACCTGAGAACACTTTTGATAAGGGGGATGCACTCGGAAGGAGGGGGGCGCAGGCGACGAGGGAGACATAATCAACAGACGGCGAGGCAGAGCGACGACGATGATCGAGGCACAAAGTAAGGGGAAAGAGAGCGACGCCCAGAGAAAACGGTTGAGAGAGGGGGGATGTCACACATGATGGCTTGGTATATGGATCTGTGATGGATCTGTAACGGATCTGAATGGCTCTGTATGGCCCTGTGTCGCTCTCTTTGGCTCTGAATGGCTTGATATCCTCCTAGATGCTCCATACCGGCTTATATGGCCCCCGACACACACCCCAAAGCCAAGAAATTCAAAGTCGATCGCTGGGTGGATGACGCTCTCTGTGGCGACCGAGACGGCCGGGAACGCTCCTCCCTCGATCGCCGCCGATACTTGGCGCGCATCCACCCGTCCTCTTGACCTCCTTTTGGCCAAATCACAATAAGACAAGTAAAGACATGTTGAGATTTGGGAGGTGAGAATGGTGAGAATGGCAGTTTAATGAGGCTGTTAGAGGCTGTTCGCATTCTCTTATCAGTTGCACCCGAAACAACGTTACGACCAGTGTTTTACCAAGCGCTTGGCGGCAATTTTACATTCTTATTTTGACTCGCACAGCCTCTTTTGTGTTTCTCATTCACAGACCATCGTGGGTGGAATGAAGCTGGAAACGGGAGGAGACAGGAGACAAAATCGCGAATGCAGGAGGGTGCGGTACAATCTATCTACGATCTATCCCTCGTACCTTCCCCTTACTTTCCTTCGTTAGTCACTGCCACTGAAGACATGGGCGCGCCCGACCCGCGTGGGACGAAAGATACGCACTGTCTCTTTACCATCTCATTAGTAAATTCACGGACAAGGGCTCTATTTTGTTGAGAACAGTCAGCCAGAAATTAAGTAATTAAATTCATGCTTGCTTGCTGGCCGATGATGCCTCAGCTCGGCTACCAGATCTGCCATCCCGTCTGTTCCTTGGCTCCAGGCCAAGGAGTCGGCGCTTACAGCGGCTTCGATGCCCTTTGTCAGATACGATTATTGCGATAGATACACCCACCTACACCCACCTCCCCCCTACCTTTTCTCATCTCGCCATACTGATAACCTTGCCAAACCCTACATATATATGTATGTATGCCGCTCTATCGAGCGCAATCACCCATCAACACATCACTACCTACCCCGCGATGCGCGCGTGTGCGTGTGCGATGCGTGCGATGCAGACATTCGAGCGGAGCACCGCACCTTTCTTTTTCCCGCCGACCCCGCGCCGGCAGCCACCCAGCGCGGGCCACGATGACCTTCAAATCTCCCCCATTCCTTCTTCTTACCTCACCTCCCGTCTATCCCCATCACCAGCTATGCGCCCGTCCATTGTGGGCCTGCCGCCCAGCTCTACACCGTCGCTTCTCGTCAGACGAGAGCGAGGACACGGGTACGGGATAGGTACAGCCAGTACGGGACTCTACAGTACGATGTAAGCGTGTCGCGGTACGAATTAATATACTCTTAGGGCAGCGAGGGCTGCGTCCTTTTTCTCTGGCCCCATTCCCAGATCCAAGGGGGATCTCGTTTTAGATCTACGGGCGGATATGACCGGGAATGTCGGATTGGCATGCGTTTCTCTCTTCGCACATGATTGCATGAGGGCGTGGGGGTCTCGTCTCTTCGCGACGCCGCTCGCTCCGTTGCTGACCTTCGGCCGGGATTCGGGGACGCGTGGGCGAACGTGTCTGGACCTACGCACACCACCACCACCGTACAGGAAGTATATTAGATAGATACGGAATACGCACGGTAAGGTGCAGGACAGAGCATGATATGCAGGAGCGAGAGAGTCAGGCGCTTCCTTGCTTGGACTCATCTCATGAGGGACATAAGATATAAGGTAGGGAAGCGACGGAGTGCCATTTTATCTTGTTCTCGTAGCTCGTAAAAAGGTGTGAGGCATTTATGCCGTCGACTTATATGGATGGATGCTTGTCGCAGCGCGCAGGCTGAACTCCATATAGGACACGCACTTACCTCGATCGATCCCCCTCAGCCCTGACACTGACAGCCTCTCACCTCTCCCCTTCCATCCCCAGCAATGCACTGAATCGGAGTGGATCCAGCCAGTCATGGCACAAATGCGACGTACCTAAGATTACCACTTCTATGGCGCACAACAGTGGTAGAAAGTAGGTAGGAAGCAGGCAGGAAGCACCCCAAGCACCACCCCTCTTCTCCATCCACCGGTCACACCCAGCGCCATCTTACCCTACCTCCCAATCAAGCTTTCCAAGCACCACCCACAGCAAAGGGGCGGTGAGGTCCATGCCGCCCGGGATACCGAAACGCACCTTCTCGCCTCCCCATCACCACACTGGCTCCATCTCCCCATACCCCTCCCCTCCTAACACACTGCCTCTCTTCCGGGAATCCCCTCCCTCACCACCCGGGTCCTGTGCCTGATTCCCCAATCCAGAACATGCATCGCACCGTCGCGTCGCTGCGTGACACAGCATCCACCCTGACCATGTCGTCCCCACTCCCCTCAGCGTCCTACCAATCACGTGCCCGCGCCGTGTTGGATCCGCGTCCAACTGCGTGTGTGTGCGCTGCTGCGGTGCGCGGGCGCGCAGGCCTGCTGCGGCGTAGGTGGGTAGGACGGGGTGCTTGAGGCTCTGGTAGGCGGGCGCAGGGGGTGGGGTGTTGGGGCGGTGGACGGTTGCGGTGTGCTTGCACACGACATTGGTGAGGACGGGTATGACGGCGCCGCAAGGGGGGGGATTCAGTGTAACACTAGCACTGTGTTATGTTGCGTGGGCGTGTTTTCAGGGTGTTGGGTTGTGCACGTGGGGTGGGCAGGTTAAAAGAGGTGTGTTTCTACAGGAGTGTGTGTGTGTGTGTATAATTATAATGAATGAGTATAATACACTCACATATTTGTGTGTGTGGTGGAATTTAGACATGCTGTGATAGGATCCTCGGGCCGCTTCGTCCAAGCACCACAGCCACCACGTCATTATAGGGATAGAGAGGGGTTTGGCGATGCCATGAGGTGACAATGCTGTGCCTGAGTGATGAGGTCGTCGGTGCGAAAACGGCGCGGACGGATGTCATGTCTTGAGTCCGGTTGTGTCATGTGCGTCATCCCGAAACCCCTTGCTTCCATGCTGGTCCCCGAACACAATCCTACGCGGACATGATTTCTGTTGAAGAGACAGAGATATATAGACCATAATATTTGTATTGACTGGGAGATGATGGTTTGGCCCGGAATATTAGCGGTGCTAATCCAGGATAAAACTGGAATCGTAGTGATAATACACGGCTATGATTGCCCTTTACTTCTTACCAAGCTCAATCCTCCGTGTGCTGATCTGGAACATATAACATATCCTATTCAAAACTTCTAGATTATCTCGTGGCAGAGAGTCCCCAATCCTCTCCCCCAGCGGCCGACAGAGAAACCAGCGCGAGTCGGGTTCGAAGACGGCGAACGAGAGAAAGCTCACGGGAAGGAATGAGGTGTGTTCAAAGTCGACGATGTATAGACGTTGAGGACAGTGATCGGTATCAGTTGAGAACATGAAATTCTGGTCGTTGAAGTCTGTATAGCAGAATACGAGCTCTTCCTCGAGAGTAACCTGCGGTGGGTTGGGATTAGTGTGGTATCCCAGTCTTGCAACCTGGTGATAAAAGCTATCAGCATGATACAACCAGCGGGTGTTTAGCATCATATATGCGCTATACACACCCTATTTAAGTGGTCCTGCAACTCTTCGACAGTACCGTACTCAATCGCTGATTCGTAGTCCTTAAATATCATATGTCTGATAGTGCGTGGATTGCTCGCCACTGGACCTGGGCCAACAAGGTCAACAGGAAGAGGTATACGACGAAGCAACTGAACTCCTTCAGTAACCAAATCGAAGTACTTCTTGAACACATCATCTTCCCAGCTTTGGGCTTTTAACTCCTTTCAGATTCTCCCGATGCTATTCCCTTCAACAAGCTCCATAATTATGAAAGTCCGGCGATTTCTGGTGAATATCTTATAGACCTCTGGCACGTAAATGTTGAAGTTGGATTTCTGTCGTTCTGGACCGACCCAGTTAAACGCGAGCATCTGCATCTCCCCCTCGGCCTGCCTCTGGGTACCACCATATTTGACGAAGACCACAGGGTGGTCAGAAAGATACGGGAACATCGGGACATGGCGCCGTTGACTCTTCATAGTGGCGTCCTAGGCGACAACGGTAATATAGAGATTGACAAGATTTGATTTATGACGACGATCTTAAACTCTCAGCAACGATCTGTACGCTGAAACCCTCACAGTAGGTTGTCCGTGTGTAGGCCTCGAAACCACAGGGCATTCGTATTGGGATCCGCCCATGCCTCTAGATTTGCTTCATTGAGGCCGCTGAACAGAAACTATGCTGTTTTCATGCGCAAGTGATACGCTTTGATGAGTTGAATGACACATGAGACTAGAGGGCGGGGATAGCGGGGATGGAGGGAGGGGATATACATACTGGACTGTGCAGCCCCCCTTGCTTAACACTGCAATACTCATTTGAACGAGCTTGGGATAAACATTTCCATGCATGAAATTAACATAAAGTTTGGCCCTAACCGTTTATTGCATCATCTGCTACTATGAGCTCTATATACTTGTTTATTCGGCCTCTGATTGCGCTTCTCGATTTATGCTCGTGCGTTACAGGCAGAAGAAAGTTGAACAGCTTAAGATTCACATCCGAAAATCCGAAAATTAAACATAAACCAAATTCAATCGAGGCATATAAAGCACTTGGAGACCTCCACGTTTGTCTTCCAGCCATCCGACTCCAGAATCTGTGTCCGTTTGGCATGGATCGCTCGGAGCAGATTTTCCATGCCAACATGGAGTCACGATGGCGATTGATCGACCTTTTCCTATTTCACTTTCGACAAATAGAATGGACGTTAGAGTGTATACCTAGGGCTTTCAGCGTTTGGATCCGTTGATCCAGCAAACATGGGGGCTATTTTGCCCTCTAACTTCCAAGATCGGCTTCTGATAACGGTGGTGTGCACCAAACCGGTGAAAAAGCCAGACAAATTCAACTAGAGCTACATTTAATTGTATTTTTGAAAGGGACAACGACGCGAGATTACATTTCCCATGTCCGGAGATGGGATGTTCACCCAGGACGAAGATGCCTAGAAGCAGTCTCAAGAGCTGCTCCGACGCAGTTTCACTTCAAGAGGTATGCGGATTTATACTTGGAGGGAAGGAGTTCTGAGATGCATGTGAGAAAGCGCACTCCTTTGCGGACAGGGATACAACAGCTTGCCTTCTCACCTGGACCTTCCTTCTGGGTCGACAGCAACACGGACTTGGCCCGAAACAGTCTTCGCAAAGTGAAATTTCTTCAGAATTTGCTCAAGGAAAGTCAGTTTTCACAGGCTAACAATCAACGTTTATAAATTTTAATTTGGCTAGCACTTCGGCTCTAATCCTCATGTGCCTGTCAATGCACGAACTACCCTATGCACAACTATCCTCCCTGTCGGCGGTGGGCCAGATCGCACATCTCCGGTTCCCTTACTAAAAAGGCAGCTTTGTCTCATACGGCGTAAAATGCACCGGCGAGGCCACCTATGCAATAAGAATACCGAGCTCTTCGACCCGGAAAGATGGGGCGAGCAGAAGCCCTTGAGCCAGAACGAGACAAGTTCAAAATAATATTTGCCCTTTAATGGCAGGCCAAGAATATGCCTTGGGAGTAAGCATCTGTAATTTTTATACCTCCCACCTTCCTATAACGGGCATTGATTCTTATGTAGGCGCTACGACAGTGGACTGTGCGCCCATTAAAGCAGGTGCGCTGGTCGAAGCAGCTTACACGGTGGGGTTCCCATTTAATACTATAAATTATTGGGGGCTGTGGCATTCTAAAGTTATGCTTTTGCGGCGAATTAACCGATGTCCGTGTCCATGGCCATCCAACCTTGTATGAGTCGAGCACTATTGTTTTCCCACTTTGTTCTGCCCTCTGTGCAAAAAGCTAGCCTTGCTTATGAGGCTTTATAACAAGGCCACGCATCTCAGCTAAAGCACCCATGATAAAAGTAGCAGACCGGAGTTAGTGATGTACTAGTAGGGGCCTAGACTCAGCCCTCCCCCTTCGTACGGGGGACTCGGAGTTTATCTTCTCGAACAGGGTGCTATCTACGATAATAGCTTTCCTTAATACGCTGCCTATATAGACACTTGCAAGCAGGGGTCAACTCTGGCTTCAAGAAGGCCACAAGAGTGCTATAAAGCACGTCAGCGTTTTGGAGAGTAAAGTATACTCCAAGTAGAAGAGAGGTGCGCTGTCCTTTTATGCGACTGTATAGCATCCTTAGCTATAGCAAAATTATCCTCAGGTCAACAGTCTCTCAGGACATTATCCTTCGCTTTAATAACACGTTCTATAGACACGAAAGGAGGACAAAAAGTTGTACAACATGAAGAAGCGTGACGGGTAGGATGACACCCATGATGCCTCCCCTGGCACAGCTTCATCCAAGTGCGCCAAGTGCGCCATCGAACGGCTGAGTCTGATAACAGTGCGCGAACTAGCGATCGATGGCGATCATGTACAGATCGATCTACGGTCCGAGATGCGGACCGTGCCTGTTGGTGGTTGGCACGGTCTGTATGGGGGAACGTGGAACGCCTTGCCACAAGAACAGAGATTGGACCAACAAATCAACAAAGTAGTTGGGGCCCCATGGTGGTGCTATTTTGCCCGCAAAGTTCCGATCTAGGAGATTATGCTATGTTAGCTTTTCGCAGGATCCGGCTGATTGTTTTGCGATGTCGTTTTGCGTGATTCAGCTCTGTTGTTTATAGTTCGGTTCACGTCCTTGGTCAGCACGAGTTGACCACGTTTATTAATGTACCATTTAGGTTTAGGCTTCGACTACCTACTCCAACGTTCAAGCATTGGATAGTCTAAGTTTAGACTCGTAGGCTATAATTCATAATCCGTTGTTGGTACAGCCTCGCCTGCTGAAAGCTGAAACAGAAATTTATGTTGATGTCGTTCACACAATCACGATAAGCCAGATGTCATGATCACAGAGCTCGTCAGAGTGTCTGCCTCACCTCTTAAATCGGACTATTGCGCATCTCTTACCAAGCTGTTCCATGTGATTCTGGGAGTACCATACAGCCAACCTGATGACGGACTCAACTGCAAACCTAATGGCGGACTCAACTGTACCCGCCGAGCGAGAATCGTATACTTGTGGGATTTGTGACAAGAAGTTTGATCGCAGTAGGTACCCTCTGGTACACGAAATAGCTTTTTCTCGTCCTCGTAGTAGTTGTCTGCTAACTACATCTTACTGACTCCTCATAGGAGATTTACGGAACCGGCATAAGCGGAGATGTATTCGTTCGATCTCGAACCCCCGAAAATCGAAACAGAAATCTTGTTATTCCTGCGCAGCTTCTAAGCTGAGTTGCGATATGAGACTTCCGTCTTGTTCTCGGTGTACCGGCCGAAAGATCTGCTGCGAATATGCCTCCACAACTGGTAGCCAGTCAGAGAAGGCAGTCGTTGGCGATTCGGAGAACCAGTCGGATACAAGTGACCACGCAACTTCGGCTCTCGAATACACTTCCGCGAACGAAAATGAGGTCCGAAATCGCTCGCACCCGAGTCTGCACAACCATATCCCCGTTGACAATGTCCAAGCGGAGATTAAATTGTTGACACGCGATCAAACTGTTGAGAATACGGTGATGTCCAGCCTACGGCCCCCACACAGCGAGTTGGGTGATCCTCCCATACGAGACGAAAGCACGCATAGTGGTATAACCCAATCATCAGATATGTCTTCTAGTCCCACCACCAAGAACGAATTGAATAGGACATGGATCAATGTCGACAATTTTGATACGGATCTGGAAATAGCTATGGCGGAGACAGATACCATGGAGTTGACTCCAGGCTATCAACTGTCAAACTCTCAATCCCCCTTTCAATTCAGTGACACGACTAGTCTATTGGAAGGGCTCAGTAGCCAATGGATGAATGCGGGTTTGGCGAATTTTCAGTCTCCGAGTGAGAACGACTGGGCCAATTCCGTAGCAAACTTCTCAATCGAACCTCCGAGCGATTTCAATTTTAACCTTATGGAACGCCTGGGCATGCCAGGAAGCCACCCTGCTGCTAATGCACTTCAAAGAATAGCTACGGGTGGTCAAGTATCAAATTTTGACGGTCTATCCTGGAAGCCGCCACTTCGGCCTGAAACGAATGAATATGTGAATAAGGTATACGAAGATGAACTATCGATGGGCGTCCTCAATAGGCCTTCAAGGAACCCTCCCGTTGATACGATAAATATTAGCAATGATACCCGAGACCGGAATGCGCAAGTCTTTAAAGTCGATAAAGGGAATGAACTCGAGTCATATCCTGTCAATGGCACATCTTACCAGCTGGATTCAAACAAAGATCTAACCAAGATCCTTTTGAGATTCCCTCAAATAATGGCCCGACCTGGTGGGAAGTATCCCCCATTCGTACACCACAGGCTCTATCGTTGCGAAGAAGGAGATGTGCTGAAGCCATTGGCTATCGCATTTTGTTCTGTGGCCGCATTGAATGCAGCATTTCCAAGTGGCAAAGGTTTTGTTCATTCCCTGATGAACGCTGAGAGAGATCAGCTCTTGAAAGGATTCCGCCTGTTGAGGGACTCTGAGCTTGAAATGCTAGCCACCGTGCATGCTATCTGCGTCTATCAGATCATGGGCTTCTTTGATGACTCGAGTCCAGATTCCGCTCGATTAGCCGAATTACAGCAGCCTTTCCTCCTCAGGATGGCTCGCCGGCTGGTTGCCTCATATATGCCACAACTGCGCTCATCATATGATACTAGCGACTCTTCGGAACTAGTCTGGGAGAAGTGGATTGCAACAGAGACAGTCCGACGCACTTTTTTCCTTATTCACATCATTAATGTCGTCGCTTGCCGAATGGAGAAGCAAAGCGCATATTTTTATGAGGAGCTTGATGACAACCTTGTTATGAATCTTCCCCTACCCGCCCCAGAGAAGATCTGGAAAGCGACTTCGGCGGCCGAGTGGAAATCGGCCCTCGAGGAGGAATTACAAAGCGGCTGGCAAGCAAATCGTACAGCTGCTATGAATATTAGCGAAAATGGATGGGAAGAAAGTGGTGTCAATGGCGGCGAACGGGATCTCCGTGGTGAGGACATGCTATCGGATGGTAGAGCTGCTGGGGGTAGTTTCCTGGAGATTCATCTCGCGAATTCACATGAGTTCACGAGGCTTTTGATGCACTGCGTTAACAAGAATAGAGGGTGATATTATTGTGGGATGTTGAGTATAGTGCTGTTAAAGTGCACAACTACTATAGAATAGACGAGGAACTGTTCAGGAGAGGTTATACAGTACGGTACATATAACCAAGTAAGAATATATATGCGAAGGCAATTACATCTGTCTGCAATCTGCAATCCGTATCCTGCAATATCCTGTCGTCTCTTTTCTGCCGTTCTGTTCCCGTCTGTTATCTGTAGTATCATGTCTACTGCGATTTCCGAGCGCGAACCACCCGTGGAATTATTCTATGGGGTTACAGCCTCTACTTATGTTAGGGCCTCGAAAGCTATTCTAAATTCCAAGTACGAAAATACATCACGGCCTTCAGGATATTGTTGCCTTGTTATGCCTGATTCGTAGACCGCACTCATACTGTTTCACAGCTCTTAAGACCTTCGGAGCAAAATGGACATCACGTGATTCTAAATCTGAGCGCGTGCTTCTGATTGTCGGAGAATGTTGGTCTTGTCAAGGAGTTGGTAGGCACCGCCCCTGCCGTTCAGGAGAAACCCGGCGGATTAATGTGATTACTATTTTGTGAATGGCAAAAAACAACAATACAGGAAGCGTCTTTCTATGCAGACCAATGTCGATCCCTTGCTCTCTGGCAATTGTGGTCGACACGGTGAGTTTGTAATCATGCATCTCACAAGCTTGTCCTCATTTCTTTATAATGGTCTATTTCTCGGTTTGTATTTATTTGATTATCAAAAAGACGGAATAGTTCAAAGTCTTTTACTATTATGTCTCTTCGGCATTGTTGATTCGGCTTGAACTTCTCAAGCTGCATTATATTTCATTCTGCCGATTATTCCCCTTTTTTCTGCGTCTCTATGGCCGACTCAACAATGGAGGACAAGACAGCAGTCTCTAGAAAGGAGACACCACTGTCACTAATTGAGACCCCGAGAGCTAATAGTCACCAAAGTGATGACGTCGGCAAAGAAATCATCACAAAACTTCTTCAGAGCCAAGCTGGGCACGGCGATGGCACTGCTAACAAGGTTGGCCTAAGTTTCATAGGTCTCACGATTGCAGCACCCTATACGGATTCAGTTATTGTTAAAACTCTTCCACTTGCGATATGGAACACTTTCGGAACAGATCAGTTCCGATTTATTAAGAATCTTTTGGGCGCCAACTCGAAGGGCAAAACAACGAATATACTTTCTGATTTCACTGGTTTGGTTAGGCCGGGTGAGATGCTCTTTGTGCTCGGCCGCCCAGGGAGTGGTTGCTCTACCTTTCTACGAGCTGCTGGAAATCAGTCGTCTTTGGCTGTTTCTGGAAGCTTATCCTTCGCGGGCATTTCACACGCCGAATTCAGGAAGCACCATCGAAGGGAGACAATCTATCTCCCAGAGGAAGACCGACACATTGCATCATTATCCGTCAGTCAAACATTGAGATTTGCCTTAACGATGGGCTTGCCTTCCCGTTTCCGAGACAATGCCACAGTTGACGAATTAGTCATTACTGTGGCAAAAATGTTTGGTCTTGAGCATGCCCTTGAAACCCCAGTTGGTGGTCCTTACTCTCCAGGAGTTAGCGGTGGGGAGAAGAAAAGGGTGTCAATCGCGGAAGTCCTGGCTGCAGGATCCTCACTCCAATGTTTCGACAACTCAACGCGCGGACTCGATTCCTCAACTGCTCTCGACTTTGTCAAAGCTCTTCGAACGCTGACAGATGTTGGCCAGAAGACGACGCTTGCAACACTTTATCAGGCAGGCCAGAGTATCTACGACCATTTTGACAAGGTCATACTGCTCAGTGAAGGTCATCAGGTATTCTTTGGTCGTGCAGACGAAGCCGAGTCGTACTTCGAAGTATTGGGATATGTCAAAATACCTGGCCAAACAACGGCAGAGTTTCTAACTACGGTTACGGATGCGACTCAGCGAAGATTCAGCCCTGGCACCGCAGCGGAGCAAATCAAAACAGCCGCCGACCTTGCCGCTGCGTTCAGATCTTCTACGATCTACAGTCGCCTCCAGAGAGAAATATCGGACTATCAGAAGGAACAAACCACAGAGTCCTCTTTATTTTCAACGTCGTCGTACAATCTTGCTTTCCCAACGCAGATATGGGAGTGCCTGAAAAGAGAGTATCAATTGGTTCGGGCCCAAAGAATGGTCTATTATATCAAATGGGTCACAACAATAATTCTATCCCTTGTTATTGGAAGCGAGTACTTCGATCTGACCAGCGATGCTTCAGGAGCATTCACCAGGTCCGGCATTGTGTTCTACGCTCTCTTGTTTAATGGCTGGCTCCAGTTCCCTGAATTGTTTGATGCGCATACAAACCGTCCAGTGTTAGAGCGTCAAGGTATTTATTGCGGTGCTCAGCTTATCCTCGTTTACTTGCTAATATGATATGCGTAGCTTCCCTCAACATGTATCGACCCTCTGCTGTGGCATTCGCTAGAGTTCTCATCGATCTTCCCCTCATTGCATTCCAGCATATTATCTTCATCATATCCTTCTACTTCCTCGTTCGGCTTCAGGTGGACGCAGCAAAGTTTTTTTTCTTTTATCTCACCTTGTTTCTCTCGACGGTCAACTTTAGTAACTTGCTCCGGATGTTCGCCTACTTTGTCCCTTCGCTGGATGACTGTGAGTACTTTACAATGAGCTCAAGGATTGATTTCGGTGCTGATACAAGCAAGGTTTTCGATATGGCGGTACTGCGTGCATTGTATGCATTCTCTTTGCGGGATTCTTAATCCCCCCTGAGTCCATACGTCCATATTTCGGCTGGCTGCACTGGATAAATCCGATGTTCTACGCATATGAGAATGTAAGTCTCTGATTTCAAACGATCTTGACAATGCTGATGGATTCTAGGTATTCGTCAACGAATTTGAAGGTCTCACACTGACGTGTGATGCAAGTTCGCTTATTCCCAACTTAAACGGCGGCAACATTGCTCACCAAACCTGTTCGATTCCTGGAGCAACGGCGGGGCAAGCATCGGTCTCTGGAATTCAATATGCCAATGCCCTGGGATTTTTCTTTGAACATCGATGGAGAAACATTGGCATTCTGATCGCAATTGCTGTTGCTTATGTCTTGATCGGAGCCCTTGGTAGTGAGATCATGACTTTCAGCTCGCAGGGCGGTGCTCCCATTGTCTACTCGAAGAAATCCTCGGAAAAGAAGAGTCCACGCAGTACTCAAGATGTCGAGAAATCTGGTGCTATCTCTCTCGCTGAACCTAAGGAGGCCGCCATTAAAATGCGATATAGTGGACCTGCACTGGCCTTCAAGGACCTGACTGTGGACATCGGAGAGACCAAGATTATTAAAGGTGTCTCGGCTTATGTTCGACCAGGAGACTTTGTGGCTCTCTGTGGTGCCAGTGGCGCAGGAAAGACGACTCTACTCTCAGCATTGAGCCAAACAAACTCTGTCGGAACGCTAGGCGGAGACGTAACCTTCGGCAATACCAGACCAGGGAGAGCTTTTAAGAAGACTATTGGGTTTGCCCAACAAATGGACCTCCATGATGGGACCGCCACCATTCGAGAAGCTCTAGTGTTCTCTGCATTATTGCGCCAGCCAAAGACCTACACTAATGACGAAAAGATTGCTTACGCCGACCACGTTATTGACATGTTGGATCTGGCAAAGTATCAGAACGCACTTATTGGTGACGAAGGCTCCGGGCTAGGCGTGGAGATAATCAAGCGGGTAACTATTGGTGTTGAGCTTGCAGCGCGACCAAAGATCTTGTTTGCAGATGAGCCTACATCTGGTCTGGACTCTCAAAGCGCGACTCATATTGTGAGTCTTTTGAGGAAGCTCGCTCAACAAGGACAGGCTATTATTGTTACAATCCATCAGCCCTCCGCATCGTTATTCTCTCAGTTCGACAGGCTTCTTGCGCTGTCATCAGACGGCAGACAACTATACTTTGGTACCAGCCAGGACGTGATTCCATACTTCGAAAGAAACGGCGCTGTGTGCCCGCCAGATGCGAATCCCGCCGAGTTTATCCTTGAGACTGTTGGTGCTGGTATTAATTCTCGTACTGATGGAGCAAGTAAAGAATGGGCAGACTTATGGGCACAGTCCCCCGAGGCTACACAGGTTTCCAGTGAGATTCAACAGCTCCAAGCCGAAGAGCATGTCGTGGAGGACTTCGAGGATGACACGGATGGCTTCAATACTTCTACCGCGCGCCAGACACTCTTACTAACCAAACGCATTCTCACGAACCAATGGCGCAATGTAACATACATGTACTCCAAGATTTGGGTTCATGTTGTTTGTGGAATCTTGGTCGGTTTTACGTTTTTCAATGTTGGCACCAGTCCTAGTGAACTGCAGAACAGGTGAGATCCGAGATCATTCTTATCAGGATATTGTTTTTCTAACTTAATGGCAGAATTTTCAGCGTCTACTTTGTCGTGTTTCTCGTCAACAGCATTGTGAATGTCATTCTCATGCGCTTCTTCTTTGCTCGTATGTACTGGGAGTATCGTGAAGGGCCGTCTAACACGTATGGCTGGGTTGCATTATGCTCCGCAAGCATCTTAGCCGAAATGCCTGGAGCTATACTGTGCGGAACGTTGTATTACTTGTTCTGGTACTTCCCTTCTGGGTTACCGTTGGGATCAACAGCAGGATACATCTTCTTGTTCGTTTTGACTTACGAAGTATTCCAAGTAAGTCTAATTTTCTTTCTAGTGCCTTTTCTCTGACTCACTTAAACAGGTCACTGTCGGACTATTCATGATGGCTATGAGCCCCGATCTTGGTGCTGCTGGCAACATTCTCGTATTCATTATCTGCACACTCAACTGGTTCAACGGAATCATCGTGCCTTACAACCAGATCCAGGTCTTCTGGCGTTACTGGGTATGTCTTCTTCTCACCAATCTTCCTGTCCGATGCTGATCAAAAATCTAGCTCTACTATCTAAGCCCTTTCACCTACCTCCTCGGCGGCATGGCCACGTCCGTAATCACAGGCCAGGCTGTAACCTGTTCGGAGGCCGATCTAAGTGTCTTCTCGCCGCCATCTGGTCAATCCTGTGACTCCTATGCTGGAGACTGGGCTCTTTTGGCGTCAGCACAGCTCTTGAACCCGAACGCGACATCGAACTGCCAGGTTTGCAAATACATCACTGGCGATCAGTATCTTGAGATCTTCAATCTCGGGGCAGGAGGATTAGGAATCTGGGCGTACTGGGGAATCTTCCTTGCGTTCACGGTTTCGAATGTGGCATTGATCTATTTCTTCTGTTGGGCAACGAAGATTAAAAACTGGAAACTGTTTTATTTTTTTTAGATTCCCTGAGAGCTACGTCAACTCACGGCTCGTGCTTAGACTGCAAAGTGGTTAATGTTCAAAGTCCGGCGTTATTGAAAGCGTGGAAAAGGAAAGGCTCAAGAGATTGGAGAAGGGATGATATATGCAGGTTAAGCGCCAGAGGTTAATAAAAAAAACTCAATCAACGCATATAATTCTAGATTCAACCCAAAGTCGCTTCTGAAATTACACCAGGATAGAAGGAGTGGATGACTGCAACTGAATGCGTTGATGTCGCTGTAGGGGCTCTACCAGTGGTCATGTTAAGGTGCAGAGCACTATTCAAGGTTGGTTGTAATTACAGGGCACGCGTCCCAAGGGGCGCTTTTCAACAAGCTAACGCTATTAATTACAGACCGTCATGCAAGTCATATTACAGGTAATATGACTTGCATGATGCATAGAAAACAATATCGACCTATTGATATCACTACCTCGTTTCTCGCACCTACTTCAGGCAGTTGATGTTGGCGTATTTGGGCCAATGGAGAAATATGATACATACAAGACAGACGGGCTACTCTGGGCGCGAATCACCCGATTCCAACGTTTTTAACTGGAGGCATTTAAGTAGGGTAGGTATTAACTCTAAGTAGATCTCCTTTCTACAGCTCCTGTGCCTTACTCTCCCTGTACATATTATCCTCCCAAGTCTCGGAATTCTTCCCGTCCTTATGAAGCTTCGCAAGTCTATCCACCACATGCTTGCCCGCAAAGACACCTTCGAAATGCTTCGGGTTATCTTCCGTAACACAAGCGCTAAGTGGTTCAACAAATGCATTTCGATTGGGGTGACCAAACCACGCGATTGAGTATCGAGAACTTATCGTTCCTCCAATGGCCTGTGTGGCTTCGCTTCTCGGCGGTTCAATCACTTGGTGCTCAGTCGACTTGAGCACGCCGTTGAACCAGCGCGAGAGTAGGTCACCGACTAAATCCCCAGCGAGTTAGTTTCAGAATGTCCGGAATGTGTCTTTTTGGGAGATCACAAGGGATAAGAGATAACAGAGAGGGGTCGGCAATAAACGAGTGTTGCATTGTTGCACTGCATACCATTTATAATAGCGCAGCCCGGAATAGGTGGCACGTCCAGGAATCGCCCATCTTTTCCACGGACCTGTAAGCCTCCATTGCTGTCATTAAAGAGCAATGTCAAGGTGCCATAATCAGTATGCACGCCTGCCCGGACACGAGTCTTGAAAGTATCTATCGTCGTCTCTGGATAGTGTAAGACCCGAAAAAAATGGTCCTTGTCTTGCACATATGGCAAAAAGTAGTTCCGCGGCAACCCAACCTCCTCCGCTAAGGTACTCAGCAAATCGAGATGGATCTCATGGCATTTTTCAAAAAATGCATTCATATCGCTTCTGAACTTAGGCCAGTCTGCCGGCCACTGGTTTGGTCGCGTCGAATCGTTGTCATCGCCCAGGTCAAATGCCTCCTTCTGGTCTGAAAATTTTGAAGACCCGGACGTCCTCTCTGGCGAGAACCAACCATGGAAAAATTTGCTTTCACCGGTCTCGATCTTCTCCTTTTCAGAGACAGGCTGTGAAAAAAATCGCGAGGCGTGCGCAAAAATCATCTGCACAGCAGATTCATCGATGCCATAGTTTTTAAGGTAGACAAAGCCAACGTCCTTCAAGGCTTGAAATAATCTTCGCTTTTCTACGGAGCTTTCTTGTGCTGTGGTGGTGCCATCAGAATTATTGTAGCCTTCGAGCTTAGAGAAATCTATGATCGGAAGGTTGGCTGCGGACCAGGCGTTCGTAGTTGTTGAAATAGTCATGGTGAGTATTTCTGTTTTATTCAACTCTGTGGTGTTTAGCAGAGGTCAGCACTTTTATTCAATATTCTCATTCTAATCTTTTTGCTGTCAAGGTGGTCTCTGTGGCAGGCCTGGTCGCCCCCATGTATAGTCATTTCCGACCCCAGATCCTCAAGCCGTAAGCGCCTGCAGGAGGACCAAACGACCCCGACAACCATCATCCACCGAAAGTGACTCGGATTGACGGGGTTTGACAATCAAGGTGTGCTTACTTTCGTTTGTATACGCTTGCTTACGGGCCTGTTGCCTATCCCGGAACTGTTCAAATCCTTCCTCAGACGTGCGTGGTTGTTGAAGCTTCGATTGGCACGAATCACGCTATGAGGTATTTGTCTACCTATTTAAAGAGAAGATGTAGGATATAGGAATAGATTTCTTTTGGGAGTAAGTCTCGACAAAGCTTTTAGAACCAGTTCTTCATCTTTATTCAACATATCTGCTTAGATAGCACACCAATCATGTTATTTCAATCACGTCTTCCAAAACTTTCAACGCCCAACACCGATGTGTACCACTACCTCTTTCATCAGGGGCGCAGGAGCTATCCTCGAGATCGTGTTCTCTATCGGGTAGATGGCTCCGATGAAACTCTGACATTAGCACAGCTAGAAGAAAGAAGCGAAAAACTTGCTAAAGTCCTAATTGCTTCGTACTCTATCAAGCCTGGAGACGTAGTTGCAGTTCTTGCAACAGATAGCGTATGTTAAGTTTAAAATTATACCACAAATCAAGAAAACTTTCTAACCAGACTCTGTAGATCAACTATCCTATCGCAGTTTTTGCTATTATGGCAGCCGGAGCAACTGTGGCTCTGATTCCCATCCAGAAAAACCTTGGGTATCTAGATGTTGCTGGGAGACTTGTGCAATATAGTGCCAAGTTGCTTTTTACGGATCAGACACTTTTAAGCACTGCAGTATCTGCTTTATCAATCATTGGCCCAATTCCAGTGATTACTCTAGAGGAGGTCGACTCTAGGTTTCCCAGATATGCATATCTCGATGTTCTCCTAAAGCAGGAAGTCAGTGCGCGGAGGCTTTCTCTCAACAAGGTCACTGACTCTAGAAGTCATATTGCTTTCATCAACAGTACTAGCGGATCAACGGGGAAGATGAAGTCAGTTCTGACATCTCATGCCCATTTCATTGCCGTCATGGATGCGACTCGGGCCACCGTTCCAGAGGATACAAACCCTGATGAGGATGTTTGGACTTCCACAATATCTCTCGGTTATTTTATCTGCGGCAAGCTCTTCATGGGATTGAACATCCTTCTCGGCATCCCAGTCGTTCTACTGAAGAAGCCTCTTGATGACACTTCTCTGGATGTTATCCCCCGACACAAGATTTCCTTTCTATTCATTACACCCACGCTCGCAGCCCAAATCGCAAAAGTTGACACGAAAAACTACGATTGCAGCAGCATTAAGTGGTTGCTTTCAGCAGGTGCTCCTATGCACGAGAAGCTGAGAAGCTCCGTTTCCCAGCAGCTGAATGGCAAGCATCTAACTCTTGAGTGGGGCACAACTGAGACCATGCTTCTTGCTATACAAGTCGACGAGCAGACTTGCATCCCTGGATCGAGTGGCACACTAGCTAATGGAATTGAAGCGAAGGTCATCGACACAGAGACTGGCGAGGAACTTGGACCTGATGAAGAAGGAGAGATCTTAGTACGCAACAGCCTCTCTCCGTTCGTGGGCTACAAGGACAATGACGAAGCCAACAAGGAATTTGATCTCGAGGGCTTCTTCCACACAGGCGACGTTGGCTCCCTGGACAGTACGTGCAATGTCTTTATCAAAGATCGCCTTAAAGAGCTTCTCCGAGTAGGCGAAGGCTATGGATCCCGAATTTCGACTTCGGATTTGGAATCTGCATTGTTCGACCACCCAGCTGTTTCCTCTGCTGTAGTGGTAGGGATTCAGGATGAATCAACGCAAATCTACCATCCGACTGCGTTTGTGATTCTGCAGCCGGGCTATGCTGCAAGCATTGACACAGCCAAGGATATCGAGAAACACACTACACGGGAACTAACAGGCCTTAAACAGCTGTCTGGTGGCATTTATTTTGTGATCAAGTATCCTACAGTGGGATTTAAGATCAACCGTGGAAAACTCAAGAGTCTAATTCATATTGAGGAGGGCCGAGTCAAAAACACGATGACTCATACGAGACTGATCGAGGTGGCGGTTTAAGGCTTCATTGCATGTTTTTTTAGAGGTAGTTGTGTATTCTTAGTCTTCATTTCAATAATCTCTCAACTAAGATAAGTTGGAATGCACATAATGGTTACACAACTTCACCTATGATATCGTTACTATCAGAAACGACAACATCTTCCTTGTTTTATTTTGAATTACTTACAAATGCAGAAAATCACTGTATAGATCAAGTTCATAATGATTCTGTGCTGATTTTACCATTCTTACTAGAACTAGACAACGATGTGCCGTTTGGAGCCCCTCGAATTTTGTGACCCACATATTCCGTGAATTTGTCTCCGTATTACTTCATATTATCTCCGAGAAACCACCAGGGCCGAGGGAAATGCTGCAACAGCTGCGCCAATGCCAAGTACAAACGAGACTCACTGTACTGTATGTCAACAAAACAGCTCCTCCTGCAATGAGACCGCCGTCTTCCACGACCAGGATGATTATGAAATATCTCTGATCCGGCATAACAACACGCCGAGTGTATTCCAGGGTGTGTACCAGGATTCTGTGTTTAGAAGGTGTGTACGCGCGGTCGTTCTTACTTCTCGGACTTGCATGGCCCTTTCATGGCTATGAATTTCTGCACCTAAGAGAACTTTAGCTTATCGCCGAAGGATCAGATATACCACTTAAGAAAGTAATACAGTAAACTTGAAGACAAGCGGGTGCTGCCTAAAATCCTTATAGTGATAAAGGATAAACACTCAACAATGGGCGCTGTCTAAAACCTGTAAAGTGATAAAAGCATAAACACTCGGTTGCTGCTGCTTGCACTGGACAATCACCATCCAATCATTTTCAACATGGCATCTGTAATGAGAATACCCCTAGCTAGCTTGCAACAATCAAATTTGAGCTAACAGCCATCTAGGTTGCTGTCGGTACTCTTCAACAGTACCCGATAATAAATGTCGACGAGGTCATTGAGCCGATCAATGGGCACGCCGTACATAACGTGCCCTGGGATCAAAATTCTTGGTCTCGTCGCATAGCAGCACAGGAAATCCAATACCCCGATCCGCTTGCCCTTGAAGGCGTCTGCAAGACGCTGCATTCCCTTCCCCCTCTTATCGAGGCTGAAGAAATCGAGCGAGCACGGAATCTCGTAATCAAAGCTGCCAGCAGAATGGCTTTTCTCATCCAAGGCGGAGACTGCACGGAGCGCTTCGATGATGTCAAGACAGAAATTATTGCACAGAAGGTGACTCTGCTGAGAGAGCAGTCCACCAGGCTCAGCAAAGGGCTCGGCCTACCAGTAGTGCAATTTGGACGCATTGCTGGACAATACGCCAAACCGCGCTCCTCTCCCTTTGAATCTCTGCCAGATGGAACTTTGGTCCATGCCTTTCGCGGCGAGAACGTCAATGGGTTCAGTCTTGATGAGAGACTGCCAGATCCGCAACGTCTCCTTTTCGGATATTTCTACGCCGCAGCAACATTAAACAGCATTGGTCACCTGGAAAAAGAGGAGATACGCAAATCCACTGTTTCAACCTCCTCATTCTTCACCGCGCACGAAGCACTCCACCTACCCTACGAGTCCGCCTTAACGCATGAAGACTACAATCACTCCGCCGCATTTATCTGGGTTGGCGAGCGAACCCGTCAGCTCGAGGGCGCCCATATCGAGTACCTGCGGGGCCTACGCAACGCCATCGGCGTGAAGATCGGGCCCACCACCCAACCCGAAGACCTCGTCGCAGTCCTCAATCGGCTCAGTCCCAACAAGTGGGACTCAAAACGCATCGCCATCATCACGCGTCTTGGTAGCAAGAACGTCGTCGGTGTTCTGCCGCGCCTGGCACAGGCCGTCCGAGACGCAGGGCTCAGCCCGGTTTGGATCTGCGACCCGTGCCACGGCAATACGGTTGTAGTGGGCGGCGGGGCGGTCAAAACAAGAGTCCTGCAGGATATAATTGACGAGGCGACGCTTTCCTATGCGGTTTTAAGGGAGACGGGGTGGTTTCTGGGCGGCTTGCACCTAGAGCAGACGGGAGAGGCGGTGTCGGAGTGTATGGATCACCACCCAATAGCTGGTGATGAGGGGTTATTGATGGAAAACTATAACTCCTTGTGCGACCCTCGATTGTCTGGAAACCAGGCACTCCGTGTGATTGACAGTTTCTTGGGGTTTGTCGAGGCGCTCGAGAAGAATGTGGTTGCGAAGACTGAATAGAGCAAGATTAGATGCTCCTAGGGAAGGAAAGAACACTGAGATAGGAATTCTTCGGATAGACCAAGGCTTCGCAGGATATAAAGGATTTCAATCAAAAAACAATTAACACTCGGACTGAAAGCACTGATATACAGAAAAAAGGATTGTCCACTGTCTGACTATGAACTCGACTTGGAGCTGTAAGCACTCGTACATTCAAGAGTGCAACCGCAGAAACGAGTAAACTTATTAGTAGATGCAACCAGGCTTGCATTAATTCTCAGAGCACGCTTATTATTACTGCAGTAAAAGGTAAGACAACTCCGCCATGTCAAATAGTCTCTTCCAACTCCCCGTCTACCAACTGTGCGAAATTCAAGGACTCCTTGGATTCTCCTCCAATAATGACAAATCGGCCCCCAAACTTCTCAGGAAATGACTCTGCCACTGAAACACCCTTCTCTCCTTTAGTCAAGAATACATTATGGGGGTAAAGCTTTCCGAGTAATGCCAGTCTGATGAGTGGGTTTGTAGCAAAGATAATGTGAGTATCGGCATCGGTCGAAGAGACTAGCCCTGGCAGACCCAGGACATTATTTACTTTGTGGATGACAGTTGTCTTCTCTTCTAGGGGTGGTGTGGTCGTTTGAGTATTTTCAGGCGCGTGCTGTAAATGTGTACTGAAGCGCCATCCACGCGCAACCTGGCCGACATCAACAGCTAAACAGCTGCCCTCAGGAACATTCAACCGGATTTTGAGTACTCGTTTATTAATTTCAGATTCCGAAGACTTCTCAAGGGCAAGTGTGTATTTATTGCCAATGGAAGTACCAATGGAGGCTTGGTTGTCGACGTCGATATCCTGGGAGATCTCGGTTCTTTGGGCAGTGTAGTAATCAGGATAGTCGTAGTCAAACAGGATTGGTTTTTCCGATTTCTCTACCTGAGCTGGGTGGATTCTGAGTAGGCGAGGGGATGAGGAGCCAAACAAAAAGGCCGGGAGGACGACGAAACTGGAGTATTGGAAACCATAGCCGCCTGTAGGAAGATCTGGGGCTGTGAACGCCTTGGCAACTTTAATCAAAGTCTTCTGCGAGACAGATCGTGTCAAACATTCCATGAGCAATGCAGAGCGAGCTTCTTCAAAACTCCTCAGACCAGGACCAGATTTTGACTTTTGAATCCGGAATCGAACATCACTATAATTCTCGAATGGAAGAAGAGCGTCGCGCAGCAGAACCATTTGATGTAAATACTCATTGAAGAGTTGCATAAGCTGGCCATTGCTTCTTGGTCCCATGAGAAGATTCGCAACAGCACGAGTCCATAAATGCCCTTCGCAAGGACTTCGAATATCGATGTTCAAGTTTGGATTTTCCAGGTCCAGTTTCCGGGCTTGTTCGACAAGATATGTTCCAATCGTGTTCGCCTGGGCTTGGATTTCTTGTCGAGAAGAATCTCCATCGGTATCCTTAATAGGCATAGTGGACTCCCGGGAACTGGTTGACAAAGAATTCGCCAGATTGTCAAGCAGAAGTTTTTTCGAGGATGGATGTCCTGGCGGATCATTTCCGAGCTTCGACAGGACAGCCAAAAGGAGAGGAGAGACACCGGTTACAATCTCAGAAGGTGTGAAGACACCTTCGGGGAGATTCCATTCGGACGTCTTCGCCCGGTGTATCTGGTTGCTAGCAGACATGAATGATCTTGTTGCCCTAGGCGTGGTACTGGTGATTGGTGTAGCGAATTGACCTGCAATGATACTTACGACGCAGCTTGCAATTCGTGCTGCTCGATAAAAAGATCCTATCATAGTCAAAATATTAGGTTAGCATGATAAATATTATACAGTGACTAATGTTAGGAGGGAATAGCAAGCAATGTAACTGAATAAAAACCTACTGTATTCACTCAATATAAAAGAACAAGCAAGACACTGGGAGCAGTGACACCTGGAAGAGCTGATACTGAGGATTCGCAAGAAGAAGTAGAGAAACTTGAAGTGGTTCGGTATAATCAAAAGAAAATACTACTCGTGTGACACAGATGATGTTTTTTGGCTATTGATGCCGTGTGAGAAATATGTTCCGTTAGTACCCCTGTTCAATCCAACTAGGAAATCTGACAGGTGACAGGGCAACAGCTCCCAGTTGTGAACCGACGACATTGCGTAAGCCAGTGCGCACCTTGAACCACCAAACTCCGAATCGCACTGCCACCTTTAAATACATGGTCGTCCCAACTCCGATAACGTGCTTACAGCTCTGCAATAACCATAGGGATTACCGAACAAGAAGAAGTATGCCAGGAGCTAAGACCGAGTATCTCCACCGTGCATCTCCGTTGCTGAAATTACATCCCGCTGCACGCGGTCTATAGGATTGGTGTTATGTCTTCAATGCTTTCTGTAAATACAGTGTCCGAAATTCTTGAAATATACAATTCTAATCGAAACATAACCACGTGATATATTCGACATCCTCAGTCTTCCAGAACGTTTTTTGCTATTAATCGAGCTTCACAATGGCTTCAGCGGTAGCTGTTTCCCCTGCACTTGAGCATGCAGCTTCGGAAACAACAATTCTCAAAAGCAACGCTTTCAGGGGTACTGAGGGAGTCTATATGCTCCCTCACCACGCCAAAGAAATCGACAGATTGACGAAGCAGCATTTATTCATGCGAAGCACAACTGATAATTTGCAACTCGCTGACCCAATAACCGCTGGTGCTAAAGAGCTTCGTGTCCTCGATTGCGGCTGTGCCGATGGTAAGCTATGAGATATCGTATAGCCCATTATATCACAGATATGTACTGATGGTCTAAGGCACCTGGCTGAAAGATCTCGGGATCCTCTATCCTCAGATAAACCTCGATCTTCACGGTGTGGACATCGGATCTGACCTCTTTCCGCGGCACTCCAATATTGATCTGCGCCAGCACAATATCACTACGCCCTTTCCTGATTCCTGGGAATGGAATGGCTCATTCGATGTCATCCATCAACGGCTTCTTGTCTGGGGCCTGCAATTGTCCCAATGGTCCAAAGTACTCTCTAATCTCTACACAATTCTCAAGCCAGGTGGCTACATTCAGCTCGTTGAGATCGAATTCATTGATCCCGCGAACCCTGCCACGCTGCCACAATTGCAGAAACAGGCATTGATGCAGAAATGGTCGACCGCGAGTTTTGGAATGGATATTGATATCGCTTACAAGCTCGAAGATCTGCTAACGGAAGCAAACTTCACAAATGTGACAAAGGTTCAGTTCGACCATGGCTATGGGGCCAAGGCCCGAAGTGCAGCACAGCGTGATGTGAGCGCCGAGTTGTGGGTAGAGTGTTTCCGTAGCTTGGACACGAAGATTCCTGCTGGTGAGATCCTCTCACTTGTTCGCCCTTTGGCAGTAATACTGATACTGATGGAGCTACAGATGGTGGCATTCCGGGTGTTGCAAAGGATGCGAAGGAGTTTCACGAGTTCTTGGATAGCTTGGAGACGGAGATCAAGACTTTTGGTTATGAGCCAAAGCTTAATTTCGTGTACGCGCAAAAGCCAGTGTCGGCTGATATATAGTGATGTTGAACACTACACGGTAGATAATACATACACAGCGAATTCATGTCCCCAGTAACCAAACTAAACTGATGTCAATTGCTTCTTTTGTCGATAACTAAGGTATGGGATTTTGTGTTAAGGTGTCATAGTTAGTGCCACGAAAACCCTCCATCTTGTCAATATTAAAATCCACAAGTTGATTGTCACGCACTCATATGCTGAGCTGCGAGATCAACCAGCTTCCAGAACAAAAACATCACCCTTGAGCACGCGTTAATATCCCTTACATGCCACTGTACTCGGAGAACTGTTACATACGACCATAGACTCAAGAGAATTGGGCATCCCGTCCGCTCTGCCATACACAAGCTTGAGATCGGTGGATTAGTAGTTGGGTGGGTGACCACCAGCGAATACCCACTGTTGTATGTTTTTGGTTCTTTTTTGCCTCCCGCCTCCCCGCCCTCCGCCAGATCTTCGTCTTTAAACTTTTTTATTTATAATTTGATATGCACACAATAGTTCAAGATGGTGAAACGTACAGTATGGTACAATAGACTCCCGAGTTTAGCCGCCTTGGTATTGCACGCGAGCACTTCTGAGTAAGTTATATGGGATGTGGTGGGATACAAAGG
This sequence comes from Pseudogymnoascus sp. VKM F-4516 (FW-969), assembly GCA_000750815.1. Classification (NCBI taxonomy): domain Eukaryota; kingdom Fungi; phylum Ascomycota; class Leotiomycetes; order Thelebolales; family Thelebolaceae; genus Pseudogymnoascus; species Pseudogymnoascus sp. VKM F-4516 (FW-969). The sequence goes on along the minus strand of JPJZ01001196.1, from coordinate 27,329 downwards.
TTCCTTTTTTACTTGGCTCTCGTCATATATCTGGGCCCCAACAGTCCAGCTGCTGCGCTCTTCGTACCTTTGCCACCCCATTGACCAAACAGCATGGCGTAGATGTCAACGTGAACGTGATTAACATAAGGTTCTCCATAGACGTTATCTAGTTTTCTCCACGGTATCCAGTGTTCCACTAGGGGATCCATCTTGCCGCTGATACGCGTATCTATTTTCCCCGAGGTTGTCATTTTGTGCCTCTTAGATTCCAGGCCAAGGCCAGGCCAAGATTAGGCCAAGACCGACATCATACCATCTTGAAGACTCATCCCAAAGATTTGGTGGAGCAAGTGATCCTTCGTTGGTACTCCCAAGACTACATATACAACGGCCTGTTGCTGTTGCTCGTAAGACTTCTCTTTAATTGTCAATTATCAATTGTTCTTGGTCGTGTGATCAACAACAGCTCTCATATTTCTTCTGCTGTCATTTATTTGCTCTCAATCATGGCTAAAGATAGGGGCCTGGATAATGGTCCGCAAGCTGTGCTTGCACATGCATTGACAATTGACGAGACCCGCGATCAGCTCGAGACGAACCTCGAAGATGGTCTTGCGCGCAGCCAAATCGCCTCTCGCGCAGAGAAATGGGGACGCAACGAGCTCGACGATGGACCCGGTGTGCAACCCGTCAAGATCCTGGTCCATCAGATTGCAAACGCAATGATTCTAGTTATGAGATCCACAACCCCCTTTCAAAGAGTCGGCCATCTGATATAACTACTTAGGTGCTGATCATGGCCATGGCCGTGAGTTTTGGTATTAAATCCTGGATCGAAGGTGGCGTCATCGCCGCCGTCATTGTTCTCAATGTCGTCGTTGGATTCCTCCAGGAATTTAGCGCTGAAAAGACGATGGACTCTCTGCGATCTCTTAGCTCCCCTACCGCTACGGTCGTTCGAGATGGCAAGACAGAAACCATTCCCACGGGTGATCTGGTGCCTGGTGACAAAGTCGAGCTTAAAACTGGAGATACTGTTCCTGCGGATGTCCGGTATGCGTTGGTCTAACTATTGGAGCTGCATACATACTAACGCGGTCACAGGTTGGTCGATGCTATGAACTTCGAGACTGACGAAGCTCTCCTCACAGGAGAGTCTCTCCCTGTCTCAAAAGAGTCCAAGGCCATCTTCGACGCTGATACTGGCCCGGGTGACCGCCTCAATGTTGCATACAGCTCATCTACCGTTACCAAGGGCCGTGCAACAGGTATTGTCTATGCAACGGGCATGAAGACCGAAATAGGATCTATCGCATTGGCGCTACGGGCCACCGACAAGAAAACCCGTGAACCCAGACGCAGTAAAGATGGCAAGGTCAAGCCACACCGATACCTCGAGGCATGGGGTTTGACTGCTGGAGATTTTATTGGCAAGTTCCTCGGAACGACTGTTGGCACTCCACTTCAAAGGAAGCTGTCCAAGCTCGCTATCCTCCTCTTTGGCACAGCCGTTGTTTGTGCCATCATCGTCTTGGCTGCTAATAAGTTCTCGAATAACAACGAGGTTATCATTTACGCAGTCGCCACCGGCTTGTCTATGATTCCTGCATCTCTAGTTGTGGTCCTGACGATCACGATGGCAGCTGGTACTAAGAGAATGGTCTCTCGTAACGTTGTAGTCCGCACGTTGGATTCACTAGAGGCTCTCGGTGCCGTGACCGACATTTGCTCCGATAAAACCGGTACTCTGACCCAGGGCAAGATGGTTACTAAAAAGGCTTGGATTCCAGCAGTCGGAACTTACTCTGTTGGTACATCTGAAAACCCCGTCGATCCATCTATTGGTGATATCAGCCACAGCGCCCTTGCCCCATCCAATGTCTCGCAGACAGAAGGGGACCATGAGAAGGTTATGCCATTTGCCGATCTCCTCGAAGATAACACTCACCTCAAGGATTTCCTCAATATTGCATCGCTGGCCAACCTTGCTCATGTCTACAAGAGTGAAGATACCTGGAAAGCTCGCGGAGATCCCACTGAAATTGCTATCCAAGTTTTTGCATCTCGTTTCGATTGGGGCCGCGACCGTTTCACCAGTGGAGACGAGCCCGAGTGGTCCCAAACTGCTGAGTTCCCCTTCGATTCCGACGTCAAGAAGATGTCTGTCATCTTCAAGCACAAGGGTGGAAATTCCATGGTTTTTACCAAGGGCGCTGTTGAGCGCGTCTTGGGGTCTTGCACACAAGTTCACTGGGACAATGACCAGGGCCTTATTGAGATGACCGAGTCTCTCAGAGAGGAAATCCTACGGAACATGGAGGCTCTTGCGAAGCAAGGTCTTCGTGTTTTGGCTCTTGCAAGCAAAGAATATACTGTTTCGACAGACAATGATGCACCACTTGATCGTAAGGTCATTGAGGAGAACTTGACTTTCCGTGGCCTCGTTGGCTTGTATGATCCCCCAAGGCCAGAGTCAGCCGGCGCAGTCGCAGAATGCCACCGTGCGGGTATCGCAGTTCATATGTTAACTGGTGACCACCCTGGCACTGCGAGAGCCATTGCTCTTCAGGTTGGCATTCTTCCTGAGAATATGATGTCCTTTGCCAAAGACGTTGTTGATTCTATGGTCATGACTGCCAGTGCATTCGATAAGCTCTCCGATGATGAGATTGATGATCTGCCTGTTCTTCCTCTTGTCATTGCTCGCTGCTCTCCCACCACCAAAGCCAGAATGATCGACGCGCTTCACCGTCGCAAATGCTTCGCTGCTATGACTGGCGATGGTGTCAACGACTCTCCGTCCCTCAAGCGCGCTGATGTCGGTATTGCCATGGGCCAAGCTGGTTCTGATGTTGCAAAGGATGCCTCTGATATTGTTCTTACCGATGATAACTTCGCTTCTATTCTCAACGCCATTGAGGAGGGGAGACGTATGTTTGACAATATCCAGAAGTTTGTTCTTCATCTCCTCGCGGAGAATATTGCACAGGCTTGTACTCTTCTTATTGGTCTTGCCTTCAAAGACCAGTCTGGCCTCTCCGTTTTCCCTCTTGCGCCTGTTGAAATTCTTTGGGTTATCATGATCACTTCTGGTAAGCTTGCCTACTTATCTTCATAACCGTCTTATCACTGACCCTTTCTAGGTATGCCCGATATGGGTCTCGGTGTTGAAATTGCCGCTCCAGATATCATGCAACGCCCACCACAGTCTCTCAAAACTGGTGTCTTCACCATGGAAGTCATGGTCGACATGGTCGTCTACGGACTCTGGATGGCCGCCCTCTGCCTCGCCGCTTTTTCCATCGTCCTCTTCGGCTTTGGCGACGGCGACCTCGGCCACGGTTGTAACGATGCCTACAGCGACGTTTGCGACACCGTCTTCCGCGCTCGCGCCACCACTTTCGTCTGCCTCACCTGGTTCGCCCTTTTCCTAGCCTGGGAGATGGTCAACATGCGCCGCTCGTTCTTCCGCATGCAACCCGGTTCCAAGAAGTACTTCACCCAGTGGATGCACGATGTTTGGCGTAACCAGTTCTTATTCTGGGCTATCATGGCAGGCTTCATCACCGTTTTCCCCGTCCTCTACATCCCGGTAATAAATCACGTTGTATTCAAGCATACCGGAATAAGTTGGGAATGGGCCATCGTGCTCATCGAAGCCATCCTTTTCTTTGCCGGTATCGAGACTTGGAAATGGGGTAAGCGTATCTTTTTCCGCCATAGGGCGGCAAAGAAAACTGCGGTTGGTGGGGGCGATTTACAGCGTAATATGTTCTCGCAGTTCTTGACGATGAGCGAGAGCCCTAGCGAGGAGAAGGCTGCAGAGCAGGGACGGGCTCGCACTGGACAACAGCACCAGCAGGTGGAAATGCAGGGACAGGGGATTGAGCAAGCTCAATAACAACGATTTGTGGTCCTAGAATATTCACCTAGGACAACCCGAGGCTTGTTGACGTCGTCCAGCGATGTCGATATGGGAGACAGATTTTGTTTTAGCGTTAGCAACGGGAAGAAGGGGGTTTGCGTTGTGGTGCATCAACATTTGGGGACGAGAAAATGGCGATTAGTAAGTTCAGCGGTGAATTGTTTCTTTTGTTTTGCGTACGAGTGCAGGTGTGGTTGCTTTGAACTACCATCTTTAGATTATTTATATGAAAATGTGCTATCTCGTGGCCTGTGCCGCGAGATGCTAGATGAATATACATTGCTTTGCTTTACATCTATCTTTGAATGGGATGACATATGAACCAAGTTGCATGCGAACTGGACTTGGCATGAGTAGAAGTCTGGAAGATAGGGCCCACAACTGCCATTATTTTGTGGATGGAAGCAGTGATGCCCCCAAAATAGCGCCACAGGGATATATAATTCATTGTGCAAGCCGTGTTGGCCAGAGACTCAAAATTCCCAAGATGCTCAAAGTTGCCAGCTTCAAGCCTAACGTGCCAGGGGATCCGTGCTCGGCTCCGTGTCACCGACAGCGACTCGTCTGTAGCCGCAGCGCCGTTTACGAGCCTGTCCGCCATCTCGTCCCTCTAACGAATGCGACTACCGAACCTTTGCCTGCTCTGTGGCCGTATTCCTGCTTTCCTCGGGTAGTTAGCAGAGCCAAGCCCCTGATCGATGCGAGGCGTGCATCCATGCCCCAGTCAAGGATTTTCAGGGCGTACCTACGGAGATTTGAGGAAATCCATCGGTCTTTGGAGCAGGAAGCTATCGAAGATCGCAGTGTGATATTTAACCTCATCGTGCTTCCAGGTGACGTAGAGATGCGCCTCGGTATTGCTATATTAATAATATTGCCATGCCTATCGCCTTCTTTTGTCTCGCAACATGTAGCCCATCTTGGCTTAGCGCTGATGATTCTAGAGTATGAAGCCAGCCTCACTCGTGGCCTCTCAAGACTTTCCCATGTACCTAATATCATATCGTATTACAAGCATACTTCTTGGAGTTGCAAGATGCGAAAAATTAAGGAATCAACGTATATGAAGACGTAAGAAGGTTTCGACGCCGGCTTCTGCGGATATTCTAGTTCTTGGCGGTGATGAAAATCTGAGATGACTAGAGCTATGGGAAGGACTATGCGTATATAAAGTCCCTTTTCTGTCCTTTGTTAAGTCACTCTCATAAATACTTTTACATGTCTTCATGCTTCAAGCTCTTTACCGCTCCTAAAACGAAGTTATTAATCAAACAGGGAAGATTTAATCGCTACCACGATGTGGCAGCCTCCTTTTCATGTTCACATCGCCGTGGCAATGATATCTCAAGCACTTCCTCTGGCAGCTACACCTATGAACGCAAGCAGTGAAGATGTATCTTCATTGCCGATTCCAGCGGAAACTTATTTCAGAGAACACGCTTCATCAAATCTACTTTATGCCCACATCATATTTATGTTTCTTAGTTGGGTCGGCGCTTTACCCATAGGTAGGTTTCCTCCGAAGTCAAATTCAGTCCATCGAATTAATTTAAGCTAGCCATAATGCTCAATATCGCCAAGTCAAGTCTCCGATATCCGTCTCATATCGCATTCCTTAGTCTTCACAGCATCGGCACAATTTTTGGTTTGGCATATAACTCCAAAACTCCGGATTTATACCCAAAAGCCGTGCACGATGGTCTTGGGTGGGCCTTATCTATCCTCATATTTGCGCATTTCATTATCGGAATTGTCAGAGATTCCATTAGGAGGACATCAGGTTCCGGAACCAAAGATGAACGCGCACCATTTGTTGCAGAAGCAACTAGAAGGATAAGCAGCGAAGAGGAGCGCAACATGGAAACCTCGAATCAACCGAGCAGAAGTTCGTTGTCCAGGGCCACCTCTCCTTACCCCGAGCTATCAGAATCTTCTATTGAGACTGATTCCGAGACGATATTTGACGTCCACTTACATTACAATTCAAGGCTCGAGCACAGATACGATGAACCTATGACATACAATCGGCGGTGGGCCAACGTTTCCGGGTCGAACCTACCTGTACGGATCCTAGACTTATGTTTCGGTATTGTTAATCGAGGACTGCTCGTTCTTGGGTTTGTCGCCATATGTACCGGAATTGTCACAATGACTGGGATATTTGTACGTATGTTAATCAGGATATTTGGACAACTTATTAACACCTACGAAACAGCACGAGAAACATATTTTTAATGGATTGGCACATTTCATCAAAGGGGGAGTTTTCGTTGGGGTTGGAATTATTACATTGGGTCGCTGGATAGGCTGTTTCGCTGAATTCGGATGGGCCTGGAATCTCAAGCCTTCTAATCTAACAATGCAGACGGCCTCGATATCAATGGAGACAGTCGAATGCTTTGTCATATTTCTATACGGTATTACGAACGTATTTTTAGAGCATCTTTCTGCTTGGGGTGGAGCATGGGTTCCCCAAGATTTTGAACATGTTGCTATCTCTCTTTTGTTTATTGGAGGCGGATTAGTAAGTAACCCGGGTGAGCTAACAATTGGACAAATTCTAACCAATTTCCAGTGCGGGTTAATGGTTGAGTCAAAGGCATTTCGTCGTTTAGTCAAGGCATATCCTGAAGCGTTACCCCGTGACGGCGAATTCTCTAAACATGTGCAACTGCAACCAGGAACCTCGATAAACCCCATTCCAGCAATGATTATCTTCCTTCTAGGAATGATTCTTGGGGGACATCACCAGATGAGCACGGAATCGACTATGATGCACAAACAAGTAACTTCCCGCTTGTTCCCAACTATCCTTAGAATCCTTGCTGATGTACAGTACTTAGTTTGGCAACCTTCTCATTTCAGCATCAGCAGCACGATCTTGTAGTTATCTACTCCTTCACATATCCCCACTAACCTCAGTGTATCCATCACGTCCACCGTCGGAGCTCGTCTGCTCATTTTGCTTCATCTGCGGGGGATTCATGCTTATGGCGAGTGTAAGATTATCCACCCCTCTTGTAATCTCCCACGTTAAGAATCAAACTGACTCAGAGGTGTCACAGAACCGAGATACTGTACAATCAATGATTGACAACGGCGTCAATGCGATGGTCGTTGCAACTGTTACCATGGGTATCACGGCGATGTTAATGGCGTGGGTCATTTTCATTATTGTAATAAAGTGTTGGGCGGAGAAGAGGGAGGGGATGCGGCGGGAAAGAGTCGTGTCTGTTCGATGAGTACCCGCAGTTTATCTTCACTGTGTTCTCGTCGTCCACATACCCATGGAAATGCTTAATTACGTTGTATTTCAGATTCGGACTTTGAGGCTCTATATTGGCCCCGGAAATAATCACTAGAAACAACTATCACCCCAGTGGTTCGTTCAACTGCGACTTAGTAATTGATCCTGTCAGAAGCTGGTCTCTGATTCGTGTGTGCACCTTCACCTTAAGCTTTAGGCGCATCATTATGGTACAGTACATACCTACAAGTACCGCCGTGCGATCCGGCTGCGTTTAAGGGATTCGTCAGCATTCTCACACATTGAGTACTGAGGGCGACCCTCCTTGCATTTATTCTCAGACACAGGTCCAACAGCTCTATTTACTTCATAATGGCGGGGCTACTCTTGGTGTAGTAATTTTTAAAATTCTATTATATAGTGGTGATATTCTCTGTGTAGCTGTAGTAGTATTAGATCTAAATTAATCAAAGCAACTAAGTTACGAGGACGTCCTGTAATGCCAAGTGTGACGGCTTCCTGGTGTTCCGTTTATTTGGTGTTGCGCTAAAGGGTGGGGACGATCAACGCGTACACATCTGACATTCGCAAGATGTCTCCTAACAAGAGACTAGTTTAGACGCAATGCTAACGGGGACATATATATCTACTTCAATCTCAACATCTTCCTCCTGTCATCACTTAGAAAGGCAACATCTTGCGAGCCATATTCTCCTACGAATTATTTTAAGACTTATAGCAATGCAAACATGGTAGGCGTAGCTGGGAAATCACAAGGATGTAACACTTGTCGAAAACGAAAAGTCAAGGTATGGAGAAACTTCTGATGACTCGCCGGGAAAGATATTAAACGGGAAACTGGATACAGTGTGATCAAGGAAGGCCCTCTTGTGGCCAGTGTACGAAATCTAAACGACAATGCACTGGATATCAACGTAACAGGCACTTCAAGAACTTAAGTGCATTGGATCACGACACCTTGATTGTAAGGAAGCAACCACTGAATCCTATAACGGAACCGTCTTTCATCGAATATGACCATAGCAAGCTCCATTTAGAGCAAATGGTGAGAAACGTGAAAACCAAATCGTCAACCCCAGAGCAGTCAGAAAGAATGTCACCCTCTTTATCTAAGCTCTTCGGGCTCTTCTTATCTAACTACATCCCCCAAGGCGAAATGGCCAAGCAGGATCCCCCAGTATCTTGGCTCCAAACAGTTCAGGATACTGGTAATCTCGGCAAAAATACCTCCCTACCCCTCGCCATAACAGCCTTGAGCCTAGTACAACTAGGAAAGAAACATCAAAACGTGGAGCTACAAAATGAGGGGATGGCTGTCTATGGAAAAGCGCTAGAAGGGATCCAAGCGATACTATCGAGCGATGATCTCATTTTTGAAGAGCAAACACTCGCGAGTTGCATGACACTATTGGTCTTTGAGGTCAATCTAATCTTTTGCCCATCTCACTTCGAAAGAGCTGTCCATTCTAATATGCAGACTAGGTACTCGAAACATCCGGCTTGAACGTACAGGGATGGATAAGCCATGTCCAGGGAATTTGTCAACTCTTTCAACTGCGCGGTCCTAGACTGCACATATCTGAGTCGAGCCACCGACTTTTTCTCGGTTTCAGGCCTACTGGAGTATATTTCCCTTGGTCCTTCTCATAACACAACTGATTGATTTCAGATTGTTTATTATTTAGCGACACGGAGATCATGCTATCTTGGGGACGAGAAATGGCTAACTATCCCATGGCAAGGGGTTCCAAAATCTGACTTCCACTACCTTCTCGATATTATGGCTCAATTGCCAGGTCTTATTGAACGAACAGAGCTCGCTATCTCAGTAGATGCGATATTACGCTCGCCAGCAGTGATGGAATCTCTACGCGAGAGATATTGGGCGATCGAATGTCAGCTTCGGACCTGGTATAGTAAGCTTGTGGGCTCATCAGCCAGGCCACTACGTTCTAAGACATCACTAATGACAATCACCTCCGCGACGCTATCCGACTTACAGCCATTGGACGACTCATCCCTTGGCTTTTCAAGCTTTGAAATCGCACGTATGCATCTCTTCTACTGGGCGGCTCTTCTTTTAATCTACATCAACCTTACTTCTATGCCGTCCCCTTCAACCTCTTTACATCAATTTCCCCAGGACAACATTCAGCTGAAAATACACACAACAGCGACGCTCATTGCAAGATCTATCCCCTACCTTCTGTCTCCAGAGACGCAAACTATGGGTCCTCAAAATGTATTCTTCCCTTTACGGACTGCCATGCATGCCTTTTCAGAGCTCGGAGAAAATAGAGAAGAGAGATGGTGTAGGGACGTGTTTGAGGAGCTAGATATGAGAGGGTTCCCGCTCGGAAATATTTTAGCAAATGTAAATTGGGATGATATTCCTCGATTTTTGTACGTAGTGTAGGATAGAGGAACAAATAGAAGTTCTTGTTGTACTCCTTAATGAAACTTCTCGCCTTTCCACCCTGATAATTTTCTAATCCGTCTGTTTCTAAGTCCAGAGACGCATTCTGTGGCAAGACAAAGCTATGGTTTAGAAATCTTGCAACGTTTTCCTTCACTCAACACGATCGCCAACACGGCTTTCAATGCAACACTAATGGATGGCCACCTCCACTGGGCACTTCTACTCTGCAGGTGTAAACTTGAAGAGCTCTATTGGTAGATAATTTGGAGGATTATAATATTCCCCCAAATAAATCTGTCAAAATCAGTTGGTAGCAGTGCTTAATATGTAGAATAGGGAGGTATTTTATACCTTGCCGCGCTCCTTGCCAACTGGCCACTCAATATCGGCGTCCCAACCCAATTTTGAATACTTGATTTTAACACTACTCATGAGTCAATAATCGCAGAAGTTCTGGAAGCGGTGGCTAAATCTATACATATACACAGTAGGGTCGTTCGGGTCCGCTGGCTCGATAGACCAATGGAATGGAGGTCGGTCGTCAACCGCAAACACGACGTCGCCGTCGCCGTCCTCTCCGAGCTCGAGGTCTCTTATAGATAATGTAAAAAATCCGTCTGGCTCGGCCACGAGACGCCACTGGAGATTGGTATTAGAACGCTTTCGACAAACATAATATATACATATATATGTATAAGTAGGGGCACTCTTCATGTCTACTTGCCGGTTCATCGGGCTTCTCTTCACGAAGCTTAATTCGTTTCTGGATATTATCGTCGGACTTTGTCATAGACACTAAGGTAGTATCGTTCTTCTACCATAGAATTGATGTAGTAGTTGCCGGTGGCAAGCTGTGCCCTGACGGTAGCTGTGAGAGCCGCAATAAGCAAGAAAATTCTGTTAATCTTCATTGCAACCGGTATTCGAACTGCGTGAAAAAAAACGATCAGTGAGAATGATATTTGTGAGAGGATAGTTGGAAAAGAAGGGAGGACAGAGGAGGAATCTTGTATGGTTTTCGTCGATGTGCCATATTATGATGGTGCAAATTTGTCTAAGACATAAGGGGTTTGTCTCGGCCTCATTCTACAATTGAAGTTGGAAGAATTGTGATCTGCAGTGATGGTTTCTTCCCTAACTAGATACGGTGCTATGGACAAATGTGGTATATCAGGGCACACATCTTCCGTAACTTCGCATGCTGCATACCAACTCAGACCCAACTATTGAGTAAACGCTGGTGTGTTAACGACGGGCCGCTGCGGCAATGCACGGATCGCCGCCGCCAGGACACAAGCCATCAACGACTCAGCTTGGATTAAGCACGCTAGCGTCGGTATCGACTGCCTTTTTATGCGTAAAAATCCAGGTAGGGTCTCTCCCTGTTTCAACGCCCCATACGTAGCTGAACCCTACAGTATTTGAGACTGACAGAATTGCCAGTGTATGTAACGCTGCTACAACCTTAAACTGGATTGGGGCTGCATAGGGTTGTCACGGGAGGGCCTCACACGGAGCCACGTGCGCAACCCGGGGGGGCGTTGGGTATATTTCTAGAATACGAGGAACTGCATGCGATATTGGGTGCATATGGCTGAGATACTTCTTTTTGAATGGCTATAGAATCGAGGTTTGTTATAGGTGGATTATGTAGGTTCTCACCTAGATGGGTGTCAAGTTGCTATGGAAAGTAAGGGATATGTAAATCTTGTTATGGCACGTAAGCAAAGGTAATTCATTTACCGGTCCCCTTTACTTCTCACCCGAGAAAAGTAAGCATAGAATGCTACACGAACACTTGGCCGAGGCTTTTGAGCCACTGCGGGGAAGGTTGAGGACCTGCTTCCCAGTGCCGAATTATCAGAATCTCCCGATTGGATTTTGGGTAGATTGACCCGTCAGCCCGCAACGCTTGGCATACTGAAAATCATGTCAGCGAAGGTTCAAGCTGAACCATCATCACAACGCCCACAACCCAACGAAGACAATGAAGCTGGGCTTCCTCATCAGCTTATATCGCCCCTTTCTCGGCCTTGTCCTACATCGGAGTCGGTGATATGCCCGTCTCACTCAGCACGTTCCAGACGCCCACGGCGTACAGGCTGTATTCCCGACCGATGCATGCAACCCCCTTCTGCCCCTTGCCTCAATCACACCTCAAGCCCACCTCAATTATCCAGCCATTGACGCATTCACCGCAAATTTCTTCCGTCACGCCCACGCCCTGTAATTAGCTTGGCTCTTGGTTGACTTCGTATTAGGATTGTCTTTTCCCTATTAGCATCGGCGGAGTAATCGATGACCCGAAGCCAAGATCTTAGTAGTTGCGGTCGACGTCAAAAATCCAGTCGCACGACAGGACTTTTGGCCCCGTAATTCGACGAACCACAATAAGGTAGTAATCTTGGCACGATCCTGCTGGATTCAGCTGCTTATTGCTTCGTATATTTTGCGGGGTCGTAACTCTCCTTTTGTCGCATTGTTCAATCTTAGCCGACCAGATCTTTGGATGAGTGAATTGACGTGTCGGAATGCCAAGAGCAGTTCGTATATATTCCTGCCTCACCTCTGACACGATTGAGAGTAGGAATCCAAGCTCGCCATCGCTATCCAATCACTTTAATCAATCAAAATGATTTCTTTCAATCCTATTTCTGTCAAAGCCCTGGTGCTTCTGACTGCGGCAATCGGCGTTCTCGCTAACCCTGTCCTCAAAGAACGAGCTACCTCCTGCGACCTTGTTCGTTGCGCTGCTGGCACCGTTTGCAAAGTCATCGATGGCACTGCGACGTGTGTTAAGGGCGTGCAATGCGGACCGACTGTCTGCACCGATGGCCTGTCCTGCTGCAACGCCCTTTGCGGCATCTGCACCAAACCAGGCCAGTTCTGTGTCCAAGGCTGTCCGTCAACCGGCCCAGTAGAACCACCAACTGGACCATCCTGTGGTGACAAGACTTGCGAAGCGGGACAGCAATGCTGCAACCCCGTCATGGGAATTTGCACCAACCCCGGCGACGTGTGTATCCTGAGCACCGAAGCAGTAGCTGCAACCACAACTGGTCCGGTCTGTGGCCCGAACACTTGCGCATCTGATGAGGTGTGCTGCAATGAAAGCTGTGGTACATGCGCCAAACCCGGTGTGCCTTGCACCCAAGAAGCATGCGGCCCAGTGTGCGGTCCAAACACTTGCGCATCGGATGAGGTGTGCTGCAATGAGAGCTGTGGCACATGCGCCAAACCCGGCGTACCTTGCACTCAAGAAGCATGCGGCCCAGTATGCGGTCCAAACGTCTGCCCATTCGGCGAGGTTTGCTGCAACGAAAGCTGCGGCAAGTGTGCTAAGCCCGGTGTGCCTTGCACCCAAGAAGGCTGCCTCGGTCCAGTTTGCGGTCCAAACACTTGCCCATTCGGCGAGGTATGCTGCAACGAGAGCTGCGGTAAATGTGCGAAACCCGGCGTGCCTTGCACCCAAGAAGGCTGCCTCGGGCCCCAGTGCGGCCCAAACACTTGCCTATTCGGCGAGGTATGCTGCAATGACAGCTGTGGCTATTGCACCAAGCCAGGCGGGCAATGCACTCAGGAACTTTGCCCCAAGACTCCTGAGGTCCGCGCCTTAACATGCGGTTCGAAGGTCTGCCCATCCGGCCAGGTGTGCTGCAATAGTAGCTGCGGTATCTGTACTCCTCCAGGCGGCAAATGCACTCAACAGTTCTGTGGGACTCCTTCGTCTTCATAGGAGAGAAAAGGAAAGGATGTGCTGACGAGTGACGAGGATATGAGAGGAGAGGGCAAAACGGGAGAAAATTACTTTGTGAACCTTGTAGCTAGAGACATAACGAGAACGAGTTATATCTGAAATTGACTTGCTTTTCAAACCCAAATCTATATATATATTATGTGGACTGATCGCTCGAAAATGGAAGTAATACTGGAAAGTTGCCGACGTATCGTATCAGTATTCTCTCTCTTGGGTTTCCCTTGTAGCTGCATGTCCTGATGCCAGTACTGTGGGCGTCGGATATGAGAACTGCCGAGTTGGCTTGGGCAGGCGCGGTTGGCGCAGGTTGAGTATCACCATTGGGTTACAGAAATCGAATGGGAACACAAAAGACATCACAACACGCGCGAGAATCGAAATGATCGAGTCAATACGCACTCCTTTTGTTAATTCAAGATAAGGCAACTGCTTGGGCTCCTCGATCTTATATGTTGGGAGGTCGAGTTATTGCGCTAGTCTCAGAGAGGGAGGAGCGAAAGATGGTGCAGTAGCTCGCCATCGAGGGCTGGAGTGAGAACACTCCACTCAATCTTCGTACACTACGGAGTAACTATTACAAGAGCACGCACGCTACTGGAGGATCTTTTTAAAATCTTCATAATCCTTATCCATCCAAGTGGGAACATTGCGGAACAGAGCGGCATATCGGGCTAATGGGCTAATGGGCGCTGTCTGTTAAGCCGAGCCCTTACGTTAGTTTCCTTCCCATTGACAGAGATCTACTGGAGGCATAAAGACGGGGATTGGGGATGATGCCCCTGGGAAGTTGTATAAAAGCCTACTATTAAATACAACGTGCATTAACGCTACTTATATAACACAGGAATACTTTAAACTAGTAAACGGAGATCATTATAGAGAGAGAAGCCGGCTTCATACTCTAATCACGAGCCTATCACAAGTCTATCACAAGTAAGTTGGAGAAGAGTAAGTAAGTTGGAGAAAGTTAGCATACTACAGTAATGATTACCACCTACTACTTACTGCTAGCTCTAGTAGGTAGAACAGTGCGACCCTGTTGGTCTTTCCCCACACCCGAATCCGTCGCACATACTTTTGTCCCGCTGTACTCAGAGTATAAGTACCGCCTATACCAGACATACAGACAATTTGGTACACCACTATACTTCACACTCCACCTCCACCAATGCTACGTTAGATGTACTGCCATGTATGAACACGAAAGGCAGTCACGAGCCTCGGTGCCAGCGACAAGAAATTAGATACACCAACTTCCATCATCGTCGGCTTCATCTTCCACCTTCCCAGCCATTTCCGACTTACTATCGCATAAAGTCAAATTTGCTCGGTGTAACAGGGAGCGACAACCGCTCACCGACTTCACACGATAACTATCCGACACCACCAATCCGATTTCATCGTGCGACACTGATATCGAAGTACTCACGAGATCTCTATATTCACCTTTCACGAGCCTGCGCTTCAAATTGCCGACCTCAACACTCACTTCACACTACCATATGGCCCGGTAGTAGGCTTCGTTGATACATCTGGAGCCATTTCCACATGGCAACACAACAACCCGGTCACTTCGTTGCTGCCTCTCATATGGAGCAGCCTCACTCTCTCGAACGGCGCCACCACTCAGAGTCACCCGTTTCGCCGAAAGGGCTTACCCTGCCCGACAGCACTCTTACCATCGTCGACCAGCCTTCCGGCAAGAACATATCCAGCAGCCAAAACTACACGAACGACCTTCCTTCCCCGCCTTCCACCATCAAAACCTCGCCATCAGCCCTATCCCCGCACTACTACCAGAAGGGTCGTCTCGTCTCGCCACCAATCAGCCGCTCGACGTCTCTCAATGGTAAAGGTGTCGAGCAGGTCGACGACTGGCGAGAATTCACAAAGAGACAGCGAGAACAATTCCTGGGCGAGAAGGCACACATGGAGGCGGATAGGGCTCGAGCTGAAGAGGTGATGGCCGAGGAGCGGACACTCTGGGATAAGGAACGTGCATTGTATGAGGAGCGCATCGCGGAACTTGAAGCACAACTTGCAGCGTTCACTGGTCCTTCTCAAAAATACGCTGCCATCGCCACTACACTATCGCCTGAGAATGCTCCGCCGAACTCAACCGTGGTGCAGAGCCCAGGTACTGCTTCTGACGCCGCCACATCTCGCGGCAGCAATCATGCGTCGCCTCTCTCGAGAACGGTGACTCAGGAATCTGGCCGGAATCCTGATGGTAGCCCTTTCTACGCCCCTGCCCCACGGCACCCCTCACGGACATTCGAAGGCACATCCACTTTGGACCAGCGAGTCGACGAAATGTTCACCCCACACGAGACTGCTCTTCGCGTGACATCTAAAGAACTTAGTGAATCAGACTTCCAAAAGAGCCCCGATTCAGGCGAGCAATTTTCGCCTCGAGAAGACACCGTGATAGGCGGTGACAGCATCGACATCTCGCTCATCCAGCCTGAGCTGGAGGGCGTGCCTATCAAGTCATCCGCAGTAGCTCCCACATTTGCAGCACAAATACGCAGCCCATCCGGAACCACGATGTCTCCGAGTAAATTTTCCCCTGATATTGCGCCGCCTCCGCGACCCAATCAAAGCTATGATCGCCACAGCCCTACACTGGGGCCACGAAAGACCAAAGAGATTATCAAGCAGCCCGAAGGTCGTCGGCTCACGATGCACGCGGGCCATACGCCGAATCACTCGGTGATTCACTTCGATCTCGGCGATAGCGGGATAACGACACCGAAGTCCTCGGCGCGAGGTCCAGAGGAGCCTATAGCTACTGTCATCGAGCAGGATGAGTCTCCAATCGAAGACCCAGAACTCTCAGGCCCGTTAGGCCTAACTAATGATGCGCCTGAGGACAAGCAGTTTCTTGCTGTCCTAACGAGCAAGCTCGAGGAAGTTGCGGAGAGCGAGAGGACAGAGGAAATAGATGAACAAGAGTTGAGCGACGGGCAGGTGCTACAGAATGCGCTGCGGGCTATTGGGCGGGTAAATGGGTCAGGGAGAGATGATGATGAAGGCGAGGGCCTGGTCGCTGTGGGATCGGTGGACGATATTCCCATGCTTAAACTTAAGCAGAATTCGAATTTTGGAAGGCCACTCGGCTCGTTATGATGTGGCCGCAGGATTGGAGTTTAGCAACCTTGGATATTCACCACTCTAAAATTGGTCAGTTGAAACTGCATATAAACCAGGTTTGGGATAGGGGAAGGGTTTTGATTACCGAAGGAGGAGAAAGAATGCATGACAACGGCAGGCGGGACATACATGGAAGTGGAAACACTCAAACGCATACACATTGGATGTGGAGGAAGACATGGCATAGGTTGCCTCTGTGTTCACACACACACACACACACACACACACACGTTTCCTTTTTGGAGGCGTAGTAGAGCGAGATACACATGATACCCACATATAGATTCATTATCACAGTTAATAACACAATAAATTCTTCAAATGCAACTGCCACTGCTGTTTGATGATGCTATTCGCTAACTGATATAAAGCCTTTCGTCGATTACCTGACGCCATAGGCCACTCATTCCTCTGGTAGTTCCTACAGCCGGTTTCTATATACAATCACACTCTCTTTCATATGACTCCCATATCCATGCAATGATGCTCTTGGATTTCCAATACCTCCTACTCAGAGCCACCCACGCCGTCCATGATGTGCCGACCGTCACCTTATAGACCCGCTCCAGCATACTCCTTATTGAAAGCCCTTCCAATAACCATCCTCCTGATCTCCGACGTCCCAGCTCCAATCTCATAAAGCTTCGCACTAGAAACCACAGTTAGTACTCATTCACTCCCACGCTAAGGGGAAAGACTTACTCTCTCAGAATCCTGCTCACTGGCATCTCCTCGACATATCCCATCCCGCCCAACAACTGTATCGCATCGAGCGCGCACTCAGTCGCCCTCTCCGCCGCATACAGAATCGCGCCAGCACAATCCTGCGTGCGGATCTCCCCCATCTCATCCACCTTCCTTGCCGTCTCATACGTATACGCCCTGCTCGCCTGCAGTTTCGTGTACATATCAGCCAGCTTGCCCTGCACGAGCTGGTTGTGTGCGATCGGCGCGCCGAACTGCTTGCGCTGGTGTGTAAAGGGCAGCGTCACGTCGAGCGCCGCCTGCATCAGGCCTAGCGGTCCGGCGGAGAGCACGAGCCTCTCGATATCGAGGCCCTCCATCAGCACCTTGACGCCGCGGTTGATAGAGCCCAGGACCTGCGCCTCAGGCACGAAGACGGAGTCGAAGACCAGCTCGCCCGTGTTGCTGCCGCGCATGCCCATCTTGTCGAGCTTGCGCGAGACAGCGAAACCGGGCGAGGAAGCTGTCTCGACGATGAAGGCTGTGATGCCCTTGGAGCCGGCCTCGGGCTCCGTCTTCGCGTACACAACAATGTAATCCGCGTCGGGGCCGTTGGTGATCCACATCTTGGTGCCGTTCAGTTCGTAGCCGCCGTCGACTTTCTTGGCTGTTGTGCGCATACCGACAACGTCACTGCCAGCGCCGCTCTCAGACATTGCCAGCGCGCCGACCTTGTCACCTGCGATCAGCCCAGGGAGGTATTTCTCCTTCTGCGCGTCTGAGCCATTGAGTTGGAGTTGGTTGACGCAAAGCTGGGAGTGGGCGGCGTAGGAGAGGGCAATGCTGCCTGAGGCGCGGGAGAGCTCCTCCATCACGACGGCGTGGGCTTGGTAACCCATTGCGAGGCCACCGACGTCCTCGTCGACGGTTATGCCGAGGAGACCTGCGTCGCCGAGCTTCTTCCACATTGTCGCGGGGAATTCATTGGATTTGTCGGTGTGGGCGGCGACCTCTTCGGGGATCTCGCGGCGCGTGAATTCTTGGACTCGTTCGCGCAGCTCGGCGAGATCTGCGGGGGTCGGGGCGACGAAGCCTTTGGGATGTTTCGACGAGGCGTTGCGGGAGGCTATGAGCGGAGTGAGGGTTTGGGGTTTGAGGTTCGAGAGAGGGCGGAGAGTCCGGCGCAGGAGGACTGAGGGGGCGGCCATTATGCGTGTGTTTTCTGTTTATAACTGTAATTGTTATAAAATTGAATCTCGAATTGAGAAGCTTTCTATTATACAAAGGTTGGAAGCTAGAAATGTTACCCTGCAAACATCATTTATGGCGGGGAGACCGCACTAAGCCGAACGGCGGTGATAACCACGGCTGCCGCTGAAAGCCGCCGATAGCCTTTCCTTCGGTGCCAACCTCGGGCGGGTCTCAAAAGCGACGAAAGAACGCAGGCCACGAAAACATTTAACTCTGGATTCTTGCAAGTTTGATTGCTTCCGAGAACTCTTGCGATAATATCGAATCCATATTATCCAAACAATCATGTCTGCAACCCGCGCCTCACGGAAGCTGCTCGCGAGCACCCTCCGCGCACGCGCACCAGCAACCCCTCTCACTTCAAGAAGCTCAATCCGCGGAGCGGCGACCTTCGTGCCTCCTCACCAGGCCAATGCTATCTCCGTGCTCCCCACGACCGTCGACACGTCCTCGCCCGAGTACCAAGAAAATGCACAGCAGATGGGCGAGGTGATTGCGAAGCTGGAGAAGCTCACAAAGAAGGTCCGCCAGGGCGGCTCGCAAAAGGCTAGGGACAAGCACATCGCGCGCAACAAGATGCTGCCGCGGGACCGTGTGACGGCGTTGATTGACCCCGGAACGTCGTTCCTAGAGCTGTCATCGCTGGCGGGTGAGGGGCTGTATGGGGAGGATGTGCCTGCCGGAGGTATCATTACGGGCGTGGGTGTTGTGGAGGGTGTGACGTGCATGATTGTTGCCAATGATAGTACGGTGAAGGGGGGAACTTATTACCCAATTACGGTGAAGAAGCACTTGAGGGCACAGGCTATTGCAGAGGAGAATAACCTACCGTGAGTGCTCCTACAAGATTCTTAATAACCTCTCGTGGGGTCTGGGCAACAGCCAGCTAATAGTGCTCTTTGAATAGTTGCATATACTTGGTCGACTCTGGCGGCGCCAACCTCCCCCACCAAGCCGACGTCTTCCCCGACCGCGACCACTTCGGACGCATCTTTTACAACCAAGCGCGGATGAGCTCCCAAGGCATCCCCCAGATCGCAGTCGTCATGGGCCCCTGCACCGCAGGCGGTGCCTATGTCCCGGCAATGAGCGACGAGAGCATCATCGTGGACGGACAAGGCCATATTTTCCTCGCTGGTCCCCCTCTCGTCAAAGCCGCCACAGGTGAGGTGGTTAGCCAAGAGGACCTCGGCGGTGGACAAATGCACACCTCCACCTCAGGCGTAGCAGACTACCTAGCCGTCGACGACGCACACGCGCTCATCCTCGCGCGCCGCTCCATCTCCAACCTCAACTGGCCAAAGAAGCCTTTCCCCGCTCCAACGACGTACGAGGAGCCCCTCCACGACCCAGAGGAGCTCATCGGCATCGCATCGACGAACCTACGTCGCCCGCTCGACGTGCACGAGATCATCGCCCGCATCGTCGACGGCTCGCACTTCAGCGAGTTCAAGAAGGACTACGGATCCAGCTTGGTCACCGGGTTCGCGCACATCTACGGGCACAAGGTGGGTATCGTTGCGAACAACGGCATCTTGTTCTCGTCGAGCTCGCTCAAAGGCGCGCATTTCATCGAGCTGTGTGCGCAGCGTGGGGTGCCGCTTGTTTTCCTCCAGAATATCTCGGGATTCATGGTTGGGCTCGATGCGGAGCGCGAGGGTATCGCCAAGAATGGCGCGAAGCTTGTGACGGCAGTGGCGTGCGCGAATGTGCCCAAGTTCACGGTGGTGGTGGGCGCGAGTAATGGAGCTGGGAACTACGGCATGTGTGGTAGGGCCTACAGCCCAAGGTTCATGTGGATGTGGCCGAATGCTAAGATTGGAGTTATGGGAGGGGAGCAGTTGAGTAAGGTGATGGAGACGGTGGGGAAGACGGTGGATCCAGAGTTGAAGGCTAGGATAGAGAGGGAGAGCGAGGCGGTGTTCTCGAGTGCGAGGTTATGGGTGAGTTTGATTCCGTTCTTCGGTGTCTCTAGAGTGTCAGTTGCTAACTTTAGGATAGGACGACGGTGTGATTTTGCCCAGCCAGACGAGGAAGGTTTTGGGACTCGGACTAATGGCTGCTATGGGTGGAAAGAACGAGATCAAGCCCACCAAGTTTGGTGTCTTCAGAATGTAGAAGTAAGAAGAATTATAGTATACAATCTAAAAAATACGATATGTAATTTGCACAGAACACTAAATGATGTCGCCCCTTATAAGAGAGAGCCTGGTGGACCAACTCAAATGACATCCAATGTTACGGACAACACTTGACATGAACTTCAACTTCGCTCTAGCAAACACGGTTTCTCTCTTGAATTGTATTTGATTCTTGAGATGCAGGCATCAGTGGCCTAATCAATCTATACATATAATATATCTCATCTTACAAGGCTATACCTGGCGCTCTGACGCTCAGTGAAAATGCTCCCAACCACAATCGTACTGTACAAGGCTGAATGAATGCTCCCAAAAACGCCCTTTAACAGCAACACTACTTTATACATTCCACCTATCCATACAAGCTCAGACCACCTTGGTAGGGATCTTGACTTCGCCCCTCCGCCTGTCGTACAGTGGGACACCGTATCTCCATCCCGTACCGTTCTTCCCCCTGCCAGTCGGACCTGCAGCATCAACACTGATCTCGCGGAACTTGAAGTCCCAGCGCACACCAGGCACGGTCTTGACAGCCGCAGCCTCGCGCGCGCGCTTGATCTTGTCAGCAGCAGCCTTCTTCTCGTAGGCGGCCTTGCTGCGTGCTGCGGCGCGCTCGTCGATGTCCTCCTTGCCCATGCCTTGCAGGCGGAGGCGGTCGTCTTCGATCAGCTCGGGGTGGGGGACACGCAGGTCGGCGGGGAAGAGGCCGTCGGCGAAGACGCGGGCGGCGTCCACGCGGGTGAATTGACGGGATTCGGATGTGGGGTAGAAGATCTGTTGTTGGGTGGCGGCGTGCACGGGGAGATCGTTGATGGATTCGTGAGGTGTCACTTTGTGGCCGTTCTCCCGGCTGGGACAGGGGGTTTGGGGCATCATGTCCATGACTGCGCGAGAGTATGGCTTGGCGAGACGTTTGCCCTGGGTTTGGATGTTAGCTTTGCTGAATCAAAGAAGCAGTTTGTTAAGAATCCAAATGTTGTGGAACACTATTCAGAGAGGCTCGCATGCGTGTGTATTGTAACCATGTGTTTTGTCTTATAGACTAATCGATTTTATACAATCATCATAAAGTGTCTTCAATCCTTGGTGGCAAGGACTGGTGGGGTTGAGCAAAGAGATATATGAGGAGAATCTTACCTGTCGTTGCCATGCCTTCTCAACCTCCTTCAGTCGCACAATAGCGCCAACGCGGCTCATCTCGATATTGAGCTCCACGCTGACTTCCTTGACAGAAAGACCATTCTTCATGATCTTCTCCCACACCAACTCCCTCAACTCTTCACTTGTGACGGGCTGCGAACGGAAGCTTTCGTTTTTCGGGAACGGCGAGAGATCGGGTCCACTCGGCGGCGGAAGAGGCTCTCCCGGTCCAGCAGAACGCAATCTATTTCCCTTGTTGTCATAGGCACCAAGGTAGTTTGCTGAGCCCATCGGCTCCTTGAACGCCCTTCCGTGCCCATTGAGCCAGGCGTACATCTTTCGGCGAAGGTTGGTACGACCTTCATTTTTGGTAGAGGCAGAGAACGAGCGCAGAGGCGTCGCAACTCTGATGGTTCTCGTCCTACATGATGATTGAGAAGAAGATAGAATTGAAGAACAATTCTTCGGTACTAAGGAGGGTGGCATTTTAAGGTGGGAGGGATGTGGACGCAGTTTAAATAGATTTTCGAAGAGGTCTCTTCGAAGCTACAGCTCGCTTCACGCAAATTTCGTTTAGAGTAGCGGGTCGCGTTTATATCACGTGCAATGAATATCACATGACAGCCCCTGCTTCCTCCCTACTTTTGATACCAGAAATATTATTTATTATATTAAAAATCCTGTATCCCCGTTTCCCCCTTCTTCCTCTCCTCCTCTAAACTCCCCTCCACCCACTCCGGCTCCTCCTCCTCAAACCAATGCTCCTCTTCATCCTCCCGCTCAATAATATCCCAATCGTCCCTCCCATCCACCTCCCCATACTCAAACTCCTCATCTCCCCCTCTCAAAAACCGTAACGTCATAGCCTCCCTCCACCGCTCCATCCCCTCTTCCTTCGTCTGTGGAATCTCGTCCTCGTCCTCCGGCAACACCTGCCCGTCAGGGCCAGGGACATACGCCAGATCCTCCCCCAGCCGGGGCCCCGCCTTCTCCGCCCCGCCCTCTCCCTCATCACTCAGAGCGCGCCCAGAGAGCGCAGCGAGCTTAGCTTCAGAACGATACAGATCCGCCTCCAAAACCCCCGAGTACCCCTTCGCCCGCCCATCAGCCTCGCGCTCAGCCGTGCTCTGGAAGCGCCGCACGCAGCGGTCGTAGAGGAGGGGGTCTGGGTGCGTGGTTAGATTTGTTGAAGCTTGGAGGGGAGGGGGATACTTACCGACGATTTCGAGGTCGGGAGAGTCAAAGTAGGAGGGGTGCGTATCGAGGTACATTTTCCGGCGATTCTTCACGCGGATGCGCTGCTTCTTCTCGTCGGATGGGGAGGGCGGCGCATTGCCGCCTTGTGGTTTATGGGG
The DNA here is from genome assembly GCA_000750815.1 of Pseudogymnoascus sp. VKM F-4516 (FW-969). Lineage (NCBI taxonomy): Eukaryota > Fungi > Ascomycota > Leotiomycetes > Thelebolales > Thelebolaceae > Pseudogymnoascus > Pseudogymnoascus sp. VKM F-4516 (FW-969). The sequence continues at coordinate 4,254 of JPJZ01001196.1, read as the reverse complement.
GATGGCGGCATCAGAGGTGTGGTCTTGCGGTGATGGCGCGGGAGAAGTAGTTTCCCTTTCAGGCATGCGGCTTTGATCGTCGGACATTGTGCCTCATTTTTGGATGTTAAAATGAATGATTGTGTCATCCTATCAAGTTGATATTGAAGGTGGCAATCTCAAGCTCTACGTTCGCATGATCACGTGATGTGTCCCAGACCTTTCGACATCTCTACGCCATTCAGGTACGAGCCCCAGAGGACTAAGTTACAGAAATAGTTCCTGCATGTTGCATTGCCGTTATTGTAAATCCCAGGGCCATGAAGAGCTAGACCGATGGGATATAAGTTGCCAAGGGTTTTAGATAGAATATGTGGTCTACCAGGCTACGATTGATGAACCTCGGCTGTGATTATCGGTCTATCTGTGTCCAGACACTTCAGAGGAAACAATTATATATTTATAAATTTCTCAGAACCCAACATTCCAAAATGTCTACCTCTACCTCCAGCGCCAGCACTGCCGGCTTACCATCGCCTCCTTTTATCCAGGTAGAGGGCTTGCCTAATCTCCGCGATCTGGGCGGGTATGCCGTGCCTGGCTCTAAGAATTCGATCCGCCGCGGGGTAATTTATCGCGCCGGTGCACCCAGCAGCCAGATCGACGATGAGGGACGGTCAACGATCAAGTCGTTGGGAATCACGCATGTCTATGACTTGCGATCGAATCCTGAGATTGAGAAGGCCGAGGCGGCTGGGAGGGGTGGTGTAGTGGAGTTTGAGGGTAGTAAGAGGGTATTTGCACCAGTATTTACGGATGTGGATTATAGTCCCCAGAACCTGATGGTCAGGTTCAAGAATTACCAGAGCGGGAGTCCTGAGGTAGGTCCCTATCAGTAGATAGAACAGACGACTTGAATAAGCATTGCTCAGATGATGTTATGAGGAAATAGCTAAGCTTTATCTAGGGGTTCACGGCGGCATACGGGGATATTCTCAAAAATGCCCCGCAGTCATACACGCAAATTCTCCGCCACATCGCACAGTGGCCTACGTCGCCGCTGATGCTCCACTGCACGGCTGGGAAAGACAGGACCGGCGTCCTCTGCGCGCTGATTCTGTCTCTCTGCGGCGTCGACGACGAAACTGTGGCGCAAGAGTATTCGTTGACAGAAGCGGGCTTGGCTCAGTGGAGAGAGCAGGTCGTCGCTGGACTTATGGCGTCGAAGACTGTACCTTCTGATAGGACTGGTGCGTTGAATATGTTGAGTGCGAGGTATGTTTGACTATCCCTGGCCGACTCTTGGGGTGGAGACTTACAGGAAGCAGGGCTGAGAATATGATGGCGACGCTGAAGATGATCAAGGAGAAGTATAGTGGAGCGGAAGGATACATCCGTGAGCAGTGCGGGTTGAGTGACGAGGAGATCGCGCAGATCAAGTCAAGCCTGGTGGTGACGGAGGCTCCTATCCATCAGCTATGAGGAGTATCAAGGAGGGCATGAGGGTTAGGGAAGGGTTAGAGTGAGGAGATCAAAGAGCACATGTAAAGAAAGCACTATCATGCTCAAAAATCGGAGCATTGCTGGTGCAGCCTTCTTACTCTGGAGATAGACCATAGATCAAAGACCATATGTCAATAAAGACACCACCAACTACTCAACGATCCGAGCCTTGCTGGTGCAGCCCTCTTCCTCTGCTGAAGATTGAAGATGGACCGAAGTGCATAAATAAATACAAGACAACACCATCTCCTCGAAACCCACGCGCCACGCTGACGCCCCTCTTCTATCCCCAACGGCAACTGGTGACGATAGTAACGGCTAAACGGCTCTTTTCCACGGCATGCCGCAACGTTGGCGGGCTGTCGTCAGCACATAGCCCGCCACATTCCCAGCAGCCGGCCGGCCCCCCTCACGCCCCCCAGCGGGCCGAGCGAGGGAAAATTGGTTTGATAAGGATGGGATACGACGCTGCGTGGTGGGCTGTCAGGGTGTGGAGTGGTAAGAGCAGGCAGGGGCCCTGCGGTGGGTGGGGAGAGGGGTTCCTTCCGGTTCAGTACGGCAGCGTCGTCACGCCAGTACTGGCATCTGTAAATAGTAGTTGGGGCACTGCAGGTATGGAAGTGCAGTCCATAGGGTTCCTGGTATATATGACGGACAAATATCAGCGGGATGGGCCTAGAGCGAGGGGACGGTTCTCGAAGCGCCCTTTGATATATGGGTAATGGGGATAGGGATGTTTGAGAGGTAGTCCGGGTGTTTGGGCAAGACGTCAGACCTCGTGCCTGGTAGTGTATGCGACATGGGGAGAGTGGTATTGCATCGGAGAGTTGCAAGATAATGTACAGGATGCGGAGTTGGCATGCAGATTGGTAGGGATAGGGGAGGGATCGGAGAGGGATGGATAGGGATTTGTAGGGATGTGAAGGGATGTGTAGGGATGGTTGTTTGGTAAAGATGAAGGGCCTGGGTGTGTCTTAGTGGTGGGTAGTATGTGTGGTGTAACTGCGGGTGTGATGTTTCTGGGTTTCGGCCGTTGAAGGGCTGAGGATTTTGTGGAGGGAGGGAAGGAGGTATAGTAGCAGGAAGTAGGGCAGGAGAGGAGAGAGGAGGGTTGATACTGTATCCCTATGGTCTGTATCCCTATGGTCTGTATCCCTGTGTCATTTTATCCCTGTTAGCCTCAGGCATCTGGTTGGTTTTCTGGGTTTTGGTGTGGTTTAATGTAGGTCAAGTAGGTCTGGTATGAGTATTACAGTAGCTTGGCGAATGGCAGACGTCGTAAGGCACACACCTGAGCTTAGCCTTCCCAGTTACCAGAAAGAGGGCCAACAGAGGGCCAACAGAGGACCAGTAGAAGAAAGAAAGCTCATCATACGCCTTTTTACCATTTACCAAGTGTACTATGTACGCTATTGTAAATTATGAGCTGAGCCATTTCCGGCCATAGTCTGGGAAGACTAGGAAAGACAAGAGCGCGGGTATGAGTGAGCCAGTCCGAGTACCAGTAAGGTTGGAGTATCGTTTTGACTAAGAATCATCTGCTGACATGTACACTGAGATTGTGTGTACCGACATACCAAGAATATACACATACATACATATTTCATCTTTGTCCGTTCTTGTCCGTTTCTTGTCTATTCGTGCTGGTGGCTGCTAGGCGTGGTAGTCTCGATGGTCTCGATAGTCACGATGGTCTCGATGGTCTCGATGGACTAGACTCGGCTGCTGCAGAATCTCATTTCCTCCTGCAAGAAGAGATGCAGAGATGCGGAATAGTCGTAATCAAAATACGCCAACTAAAAGCCAAACAGCTATTCTGCATATTTTATTTCTTTTCTGCAGTATGCAGACTACATACACATATTCCCCTACAGCCACCTCCTCCCTCCCTCTCCCTCCCCCTCTACCTCTCTCCTGCTCTTGGTTGTCAATTGTCACTCTCGTATGTTCTCCCTATGGTAAGCTACAACTTGACACTAGTCCCTTTTGGTACTATTCTTGTCACGGTACAGCTTGAGATAGGTGTGGCCAGGTACATCACACCCGATCAAGGTAAGCTGTTTGTACCTGTCAGGTACACTAAATCCTGAATCACACCGGTCGCCCACTCAAAGATCTTCCTATGGTCTCCCATCTCTACCCATATCCTCCCATCTCTTCACATTCCCTACCTATCTCCTGCCATTCCCTCCTCATTCCCTCCTCATAACCCACTGCAGGAACCCATTCTGCCACACTCTACCACACACTACCACACTCTATCACACACCATCAACACTACTGCAAGTACCTCCTGCACAGTGTATACATAAAGGGTACTTGCATCTAACACCTGCACTACCAGCTTAGCCCACTAGCAGCAGGTACCCAGTAGCATTCCTCTATTCCTCCCTCCCTCTTCCCTCCTCCTCCTCCACTCCACCTCTACCTTCTCTCCCTACCCTACCACCTACCTCTACCTATCTACCTCTCTCCACCTAAACTCCAACCTCCACCTCCCTCACTCCCACTTCCCTCCCATCCCCCATCCCCATCCCCATCTCCACCCTTCCCTTCCCTTCCCATCCACCTCCATGCTGCCACCCCATAGCTACTAACTCTACTAACTGTATCTACTAAATTTAATACTGTACTGTGCTGTACTCTACTCTCCTCCCGTCTCCTTCTCCTGCCTGCCTGCCTGCCTGCCTAACAACTTCCTACCTCCCCCCGACAAATCATATTCATTTCCCCAAAGAATTATCACTCCCTCTACCTCTCCCCCTCCTCCCC
>JPJZ01001195.1:0-33196 GCA_000750815.1 Pseudogymnoascus sp. VKM F-4516 (FW-969) | reverse complement strand
GGTGGGGGGCGCGAGGGCGCCGTGGGGGGGGACACGAGGATGTCGAACCCGTGGTAGAAGTAGTTGTAGAAACACTCTTTAGACATTTTGCCATCGATGGAGCCGCTGTCTGAGTCGTCTTCTGAGACGGACGTGCCGGTGCGGATGGAGGAGGCGTCGGTGTCGGTGGAGTCGTCGAGGCCGGGGGGGTCGAGGTTGGGCCGTGTTTGTTGGCTTTCGCTGCCGGCGCGCGCTTTGTGGATGGCCATTCGCTGGTCGCTTTTGCGGTAGATGGAGTCGGGTGGGCCTAGTTCTGCGACGAGTTGTTGGGGTGTTGTTTGTCCTAGAAAGAGCCAGAATGGTGATGAGCCCCACGCTCGGTCTAGTCGTAGCTTGCCTGCGCCGAAGATGTTCACCACACCTATTTCATCTGGATACACGTCTTTCCCTTTGTGAGGTGGAGAATGTGATCGAGGGTCTTCTAGCATCTGATCAAAAAGCACCTTCTGGGCTTCAAGCCAGCTGTCGCCGCTGAAAACTGCCATCGACGTCGCGGTCTTTGTGGATGGCAGCGCAAGCATAGTGGCATGGTCTTTGTCTGAGTTCCATGTCGAGGCCAACACAGGGAATGTGAAGGCTATTCCTGGGTATGACAGGATATAAATGCCATATTTTTCATTGCTATTTGCGTCTGGAGGGACATAGTCTCCAGGGTAAGACGGCGCAAGGAGCTTGTTGTAGATGTGCTTGAAGGTAGGGCCAGCTGACGAGTCTGGGAGGCTGGACGCGCTGGGAGGCGTAGGACTTGCCGGCTTTACTATGTCGATGTTTTTGTATGTTAACTTGCTCTTTGAGAAGTCGGTAACTTCGATGAGTCGGAGTCGTTGTTCTGGGCCGTCAAACCGCAGTCGTACCCCATTTGTTGGAAGGTTCACGATGACTGGTTCCGTAACTGGGCTCTCCGGAGAGTATATTAACTCTAGCTTCCCAAAGGTTTGCGGTTCTGCCTTCAGTCTCGTAACAATATCGTGAAGAGATGCTCCTAGAACTGCGGGGGGGGGATATGTTAGTCGCTGCCACTCTCGCCTGGTGACCAGTGAAGCCGTACCTAGAAACCCCAGCGACCGTCCTGGTGTCACAGCAGCACTGAACTGCGACATCGCCACTATGGGCAGTCAAACAAAGTAATGAAGTATGTAAGTGTACTTCAGAGTATAGAGAGAAGAAGCTTTATCGTTGTTCGCAGTATCTCCTAGTATCTCCTAAGGTTACAGGAAGCAAGTCGTCGACGATAGCGGCAACAGCGATAAGCCAATGATGATGACGCGCTGGGGGACATGATAAGTGCCTGACTGCCCCACCTTCGCCTAAACCCAAATCGGACGAAACGCTAAACTGTTTTAGGGGCCCTTCTGTTTATGGCGACGCTTTGTTTACATCGAGCTTCCCTGCCCTGCCGAATTCAACCACACCGACCACTGCATGTACTCTATACCGACAACCCTCCGCCAAACCCTCCGCAAACCTCTACAAACAGAATTCTCGGCGCAGGAGCGACCTGGGATGCGCTAATACCTGACCTGTATATCTTTACACGTTATATTGTCTCACGTTTTTAGCAATCAACAGCTTCATTGGCACCGATTAAACACATACTTGCAATCGCACGACAAGGGTATATAAGCTTGCCCACAGTTCGACGAAGGGCACATTGCTCTGGCTAGGAAGCCCTTTTTACTATACCAACAGGGCCTCATCTATACACAAACCTTTCTATGGCAGGTATGCCACGGCCGGCACCTGTCGCGCCTTCAAGGAAGAACAGCATGCGCCCACCACGTCCGCGCCCATCCACAGCTAGGGCAAACTCTGTACGACCAGCCAGTCGAATTGACCGCAGCGGTGCAATCTCGCCGGCGGATTCGATTGCTTCTACAGCTACAGCAGGAACAAAAAGAAAGGAGAGGGACTTTGAACGCGATGGCCCGGAGGAAACAAACATAAATGTGGTTGTGCGGTGTCGAGGGCGCAACGACCGCGAGGTCCGAGAAAACAGCGGAGTTGTTTTGACAACAGATGGCGTCCGCGGCAATAGCATCGATCTCTTGATGGGACCAAGTGCGTTGAGCAACAAGACATACCACTTCGACAAGGTCTTTTCCCCAGCCGCTGACCAGGCAATGATATACGACGACGTCGTGACACCCATATTGGATGAGATGATCCAGGGCTTCAACTGTACCATTTTCGCGTATGGACAGACCGGCACAGGAAAGACGTATACGATGTCTGGAGATATGGACGATACGCTCGGCATGTTGTCGGACGCGGCTGGTATAATTCCTCGAGCTCTCTACGCGCTTTTCAACAAGCTCGAGATTGATGACGCGGAAAGCTCTGTCAAGTGCTCGTTCATCGAGCTTTACAACGAGGAACTACGTGACCTTATCTCGGCGGATGAAACCAGCAAACTTAAGATTTACGAAGATGCGGGCAAGAAGGGCCACGCGGCGACTTTCGTCCAGGGTATGGAAGAGGCGCACATTAAAACCGCCGTGGAAGGAGTCAAATTATTGCAAACAGGAAGTCACAAGCGTCAAGTGGCAGCGACCAAGTGCAATGACCTTAGTAGCCGAAGTCATACAGTTTTCACAGTCACCGCGTATGTCAAGCGCACAACCGAGAGCGGCGAAGACTACATCAGCGCCGGGAAGCTCAACCTCGTGGATCTGGCAGGCAGCGAAAATATTCAGCGAAGTGGCGCCGAGAACAAACGCGCAGCCGAAGCCGGTCTTATCAACAAGAGTTTATTAACACTTGGACGGGTTATCAACGCATTGGTCGATAAGAGCTCCCATATTCCATACCGTGAGTCGAAACTCACGAGACTGCTGCAAGATTCACTTGGAGGCCGAACCAAGACTTGCATTATTGCGACTGTCTCTCCAGCCAAAAGCAACCTCGAGGAAACGATATCCACTCTGGACTACGCCTTCCGCGCGAAGAACATTCGCAATAAACCACAAATCAATCCAAAGATAGACAAGAAGACTTTGCTCAAGGAGTTTACTAGCGAGATTGAAAAATTGAAGAGTGAGCTGATTGCCACACGGCAGCGGAATGGAGTGTATATGACGAACGAAAGCTTTGAGGAAATGACAGTGGAGAGAGAATCGAGGAGGATATTAAGTGAAGAGCTCAGCGCGAAGGTTGAGACGATGGAAATCAACCTCCGGAATAAGGTCCAGGATCTATTTTCACTGACCGCCAACTTTATGAACCTGAAAAGGGAGAATGAAGGCACGCGAGCAACTCTAGACGAAACGAAAGACGTACTTGAACAAACCGAAACCGTCCTTGCACAAACTCGCAAGGAGCTGTCCGAAGAAGAAGTGCTAAGAAAAGCTCATGAGCGCACCGAGGAGGAATTGGCAGAAGTTGGCACCACTTTAATATCTACCTTGGAGAAGACCGTCAGTGATGTTGGTGGCCTCCAGTCGAAAATCCGCAGGAAATCCGACCTCCAATCAATAAATCGAAGTACCTGGGGCCTTTCGCAAACCCAAGTCTCCGATGTCACAAGTCTCGTTGAATCTCGTGTGGGAGAATTTAGAGCGCAGCAAGAGGAGCTCATGGCAAGCGTTTCTGCCAGGATGCAGTCGTTTGTGCAGGAAGAGCTGGAAAAGCTTGGGGCTACTCAGGCATTCCTTGGAGAGAACGTAACTTTATTCGAAGCATCACGTGGAGAGGTTTCCCAGCAAACCAGCCAGGCAAAGGATAAGATGGACGAGGTTCTCGAAGAAATCAAAGTGCTACGGGAAGTTGTTAAATCGCGCGTCGGGGAAGGGTTGCAAGGCCTATCTGGCGCTGCTGAGCGCATTTCAGGCGAGGTACTGAGTGAACTGGAAACCTTCCATTCTCAGCTCCATACGTCTTATAGCTCACTTGGGCGCGACTTCAAAGGCATGTTTGAGGATCTTATCAAGCACGTTAACTCTCAGAAAGCTGAAGCCGATGACCTTCGAAATCAGCTCAATGCAGCCAGCGAAGCCTTGGCAGAATCAAACTCTGCCGCAACCTCCCAGCTAGAGCGAGTTATAGTTGAGGAGCGTGAGCAGGCTGCTACAGATCGCGAGAACCTCCTTCGACAGATCACCACTCTTGTCACGTCGCAAGGTGAGAGGCAAGATTCTAGAGTTGAAGCCAAGGTCAATGCGGTCAAGGAGAGTATTAAGAGTTCCGAGAATACATTTGAGGCGTCTAGGTCTGCATATAACGAGAATATGGATGCATGGAACGAGAAGGAGCAGAAGCTAGTGGAGGAAGTTCACTTGTCTCGCGAAAGCATCAAGACGAAACTAAAGGAAGATTGGATGGTAAGTATATCGTTGGATACAATTGAAACCCTGCTAACATACACAGACCGCCAATAAGCACAATGCATCCATCCAATCGACAACTAAGAGTGTCCACGAAGAGACTATCCGTATTGTGGATGAGCAGATGAAGGATATTGCAGTCCACATGGAAGCTCTAGACGACTTCGTCAGCCGCGCACGAACACAGAATGCCGAGCACCACGATAGCCACACACAGTCTCTGAAGGACCTTTCATCAACTGTTAGGGACTCTTACGCCAATATTGGCACCCACTTCACATCCACATATGATAGGGTAAAGGACCTTGGCGAAGAGATGTCAACCAAGACCACCACTTTGCAAAACGCTTTATCACCACTCGATACAACACTGGTCCAGCCTCTCGCGGAATTGCGCTCAAACATTGTCAGCACTCTTCTCCGAGAATACGTCCCTACAGGTGATACTCCGCTCAAGCAGCAATATCAGTACCCAACAACGCTACCACGCACTGAGCCGCATGAGAAACTTCTGGAAAATCTCCGACAACCAGCTGTCTCCACTACTCCATTGGCGTCGCCCACCAAGTACATCCCGGTGATCTTCAACGATGTGGCCACACCGACCAAAGAAGAAGAGGTATCTCCTCCTACCAATCCCACGTCGGAACCCGCGCCAACAGTCGGACTTAGGGAAATCGATCTCAATATTCACGCCGGGTCGCTAAACTCCGTACCCCTCAGTACAGACACAGTTTCAAACAATGATGCTGAAGCTCGACCCGCGTTCAAACGTAGCATGACGGCCAGCGGAATGAGGCTTCCGACGAAATCGGCAAAGAGAGCAACGGTTGTGCCCCTTGAGGGCAGAGAGAATAGCATGATGCCGGTTGCTGCTTTCTCACAAAGCACTGGAAGGAGGAGGAGCCCGAGAAACGGGGGTTTATCATAAATATTTACTGTGGAAGGAGGTGTTTAGGCATTGATCGCCTTGGATTGCTTTTGAGCTTTGGCGGCTGGCTACTTTATTGGCGCAAAGGCCTTGGGGATGGATTGTATGGTGTCTTTCTGGTGTCTAGGATTACGATGATACCTCTGGGGATGGGTCTAGTATCATTTGGGGACCCCTCTTGTTTAAAGTAATACGTGAAAGGGGCTTGGGTCTCCCTCTCCCTGGAGGAAACTGTTACAGAATAAAATTTCACTTTCCTGTTCAAATCAGCGCGAATACTGTGCCTTCAAATACACCTATGTGAAGTAAACATGAATCGTAAATTAATATCCTTTTGGAGTACGAGTGCTCAAGTATGGTAGGTGTGGTGCTAAATGAAATCGCGGGGACGACCCTGGAAAAATATTGTTGTGGCCTTGCAGCCTCATCCCGCCGAGGTGTACCGCGAACCGCGCCGCGGACCAAAAAGTTTAAGTTCAACCCCAAGCCATGGGCCAGTGCCAATTATGAGGGTGCCCTCAGCTAAATCCTGGTCTTCAACAATAAGATTGCCCAAGTCGACCTTCCCGTAAGCAATGATGCCCATAAACCCTCGCAGACCCAAAATACTAAGCACATCTCCAGCCCTCGAACAACCCCGGCCGACCAAGCCAAATACCTCCAACGATGCACCGATGACCTATACGCCTGGCAAGCGAAGCTTCGCGCCCAGCAGAAGCCATTCGTGCTCCATGATGGGCCGCCATACGCCAATGGAAGCCTCCACGCAGGCCACGCCGTGAACAAAATCCTGAAAGATTTGATTTGCCGAACAGAGCTCCAGCAAGGTACGGCCGCATCGCACCCGCACGTTGAAGCTTAATCTAACAGCTTGCTAGGGAGAAGAGTACAATTCGTGCCGGGATGGGATTGCCATGGCCTCCCGATCGAAATCAAAGCCCTCGAGCAGGTTAGAGCGAAGAGCGAGGATGGAGAGGTGAACCTCGACCCGATCGGCATCCGTCGCGCGGCGCGGAACCTTGCACGGAAAACGGTGAAGGAGCAGAAGAAGGGGTTTCGAGAATGGGGTATAATGGCAGATTGGGAGAACCCTTGGGTGACAATGGACAAAGACTTTGAGCTGAAGCAGCTAGAGGTTTTCTTGGAGATGACGAGGCAAGGGCTGATATTTAGGCGGTACAAGCCTGTCTATTGGTCGCCATCTTCGAAGAGCGCTCTGGCAGAGGCGGAACTGGAATATAACGAGAGCCACGAGTCGATAACGGCATATATCAAGTTCCAAGTGGTTGCGGTTCCGGAGGCACTGAAGGCTCAGGGGGTCGATACGAAGCACCTCCACGCGGTCATCTGGACCACTACGCCATGGACTTTGCCCGCCAATAAGGCAATCGCTGTCAGCCCCGACCTTGAGTATACGGTTGTGGAAGTCGGCGGTGAACAACTGCTGATTGCCAAGTCACGCCTCGAGCATGTTGCAGCGAAATGCGAATTCCCAGAGTCTTTCAAGGTTATTGTCGAATCGATTAAAGGCTCTGAACTGGAAGGGTTGACTTATGTCAACGCCATCCATGGCGAGAATGCTCCGATCCAACCTTTGATATTCGCAGACTACGTGTCGGACGCGAGCGGTTCAGGTCTTGTCCACACTGCTCCCGGCCATGGAATGGAAGATTACGATGTCTGCACAAAATTGGGAATTGAGGCTTCTGCGCCCGTGGACGATGCTGGTTGCTTCACCGATGAGGCATTGCCTCACAATCCTTCTGTATTGACTGGAAAATCGGTACTTGGCGGTGGCAATGAAGCCGTGCTGGCGCTTTTGGGATTCCAAGTCCTTGGGGTTCATAAGCACGAGCACAAATACCCCTACGATTGGCGCACGAAGCTCCCTGTCATAGTCCGAGCGACTGAGCAGTGGTTCGCGGACGTGGGCAGTATCAAGGACAAGGCGCTGAAGAGCCTTGATAACGTCAAGTTTATTCCAGAGAACAGCCGTTCCCGGCTGGAGAGCTTCATCAAGGGGAGGAGCGAGTGGTGTATTTCCAGGCAACGCGCTTGGGGTGTGCCCATTCCAGCCCTATATGATGAAAGTGGCAAGGCTATCTTGACGCAGGAGAGCGTGTCACATATCATTTCAGTCATTCAAGAAAGAGGCATCGACTCATGGTGGACGGATGCTCAAGATGATCTATTGTGGGTCCCTGAAAGCCTTCGTGACCAGGGCGCTCTAAAGCGGGGGACAGACACTATGGATGTGTGGTTTGACAGCGGAAGCAGTTGGACACAAACGGAGGGACCAGCAGACGTATACAGCGAGGGAACCGACCAGCACAGAGGATGGTTCCAATCGAGTCTTTTGACGCACATAAGCGCATCCGGACTGGATTCTGCTCCTTTCAAAACATTAGTCAGCCACGGTTTCACGATTGATGAGCACGGCAAGAAGATGTCTAAATCTATAGGCAATGTCATTTCTCCAGCGGAGATCATGAATGGGACTTTACTGCCGCCGATAAAGCGCAAGGGAAAGGCGACTGGTGCACCGCAATACGATGGCCTCGGGGCTGATGCATTGAGGCTCTGGGTTGCCAGCAGTGACTACACGCACGATGTTGCACTTCGCCAGCCTGTATTCAAGGCTATCAACTCGACTTTACTAAAGTACCGCACAACCCTCAAAATGTTGCTGGGGTCAATGAGAGAGAGTAGTGAAAAGGTGCAGTTAACGAAGTTGGATACTATTGCATTGTACCAGCTACAGCAAACTCAGATTGGCGTCGCAGAGGCGTGCCGGGCGTACAATTTCCACAAGGCCATCAGCATCTTGAATCGCTGGATTAATACAGACTTGTCGTCATTCTACTTGGAGGCTATCAAGGACCGCTTATACTGTGGAAATGGCGGCGGTGTACTGTACCCCATCTTCATGGGGCTCATGCATATGCTGGGTCCTATTACGCCATCTCTAGTCGAGGAGTCATGGGCGCACAGGCCGCAATGGATGAAGGATAATACCTCTTCGGTGCATCCCCTCCAACGCAGCACCGATGAGCTACGTCTTCTCACTTATAAGTTCCCCTCAAGCCTACCAACAGATATCTCACATTTGATGTCCGCCAACGCTGCGATTAAGACTGCCCAAGAAGAGGCCCGAGCTGAAAAACTCGTCGGATCGTCTCTTCAGTCTTCTGTTATCCTGACGCTTCCGGAAGAGTCGCGAGATTTGTTCCAGAATTACGCTGAGGAGCTCCAGGAAATCTTTGTAGTCTCGTCGGTCGAGTTTGGTGCTGGAGAGGACCGCGTGGCTGAGTGGAAGTTCAAAGCCGAATTCGAAGTCCCAGGTGGGAAGGGAACTGCATGGGTGCTTCCTCCAAAGGAGGCCAAGTGTCCCAGGTGCTGGAAATACGTAGCACCTGCTGAAGATGAGCTATGTGGGAGGTGTGCTGATGTTGTCGAGGCCACGCCGTCGTGAAGCGATGATTGAAGTGGTGGTGCTGGCTCTCTACTACTTGTATTGTATGTAAAAAAGGACTGCATTGTATGATACGTAGAGGAGTAAATATTCATATACCAGATTATTTATTGTTGGATTCCGAAAGTTATTCCCTATTTCAGATGATAATCCCAATTCAGTATGGTGCGCGGAAGGATTGTCGCCGCCAGGAGATTATAGGGCTGTATGGCTTTACCGAAGTGTTTTGCTATTAGGCAAATATATATGTAGCAAGTGGATGACTAAATGTCTTCCACATGCCAGAATCCTACAGCCACGATACAACATGTCAGCTTCAAGTAATGGTTCCTATTTGAGAACGTATTAATAGCATTCGCTTTAGTAACTTAGCTTCAGACTGTTGGGTAGCTTAGCTACCTCCTACCCCAACAGGACTCTCAACGTCCTGGCTCAAGGCTCAAGGGAGAAAACCTCGGGGAGGCCCATACCGCCACCATCCTCCATACTTTTGATTTTGAACTGAGCCTGAGCTATTAATCTTCGCTATTTATCTCCAATATATCTCTCCCATGCCTAGATGCGGTGGCCCTAGCCGCGGTTGCCAAGTATGCCGGCAACGGAAAATCAAGGTATGTCACGATGTTCCCTGAGGATGGCTTTGGCTTCTAAGCCTAGGCTGTAACCCTCCCAAGCCGGGTCACTTGCATGCCTAAAGACTTAGATTGCTGACGATATGTCAAATACTAGTGCGACGAGACCACACCACAATGCAGGCAGTGCACATCTACTGGGCGCGAGTGCCCAGGGCCTATCACTGGGGTGATAATCAGTGACATGACTTCGAATGTGAGACGAAGGACACAAAACAGGTTAGCTAATCGCGCTGTTGGCTCTGGCCGCGGCGAAAGCAATGATGCAGGTCCAAGTGAGGCAGGCCCAAGCCGAGCCGCCCAGCATGAATCTGTGCCAGATGAGACTGCGGACGGTGGCCATAATTTTGAAGACGATGTCGTTCACCCGGATCCGCCGGTCGAACCAATCTCGTCCCTTGTACCAGTAAATAACAATGCCTCGACCATTGAAAGACTGGGAGCAAGTTTGGATCCATTTGAAAGTTTACCCGTCAAACTGCATTTCTCTACCCTAAAACTCTTAGAATACAGTATGTTTCACCATAATCTTCAAATGCCAGTAGGGTGATCCGAGTCTAAACGGAACTCAGGTACGAGCTGTATGAGAAATGCGTTCGTTGCGCTGGGCCCTGGGGATCCGATGCAGGACATTTGGCTTCCAATGATCTTTTCCGACCAGCTATTACTGCAGTGCACACTTTACACAAGCGCTATTCATATGGCAACGATTTTTGGAATGGATGTAATGGAAAGTATGGATGTGGCGACCCAAAGGTCCGAGACATTATCTTTATTGGCCAAGAAACTTGGGGACCCCAATTATGCTGTCAACGACCTTTCGTTGACAGCAGTTGCGAGATATGTCGGTCAAGTTGTATGCAAGCTCCAAGCCCACGATATTCATGTTGCTGACACCCAAGTAGATGTTATGTTCAAACATTGAGGAGACTAAATTACATATGGACGGCCTCGAGAAGATGCTTGCCTCCAATCCTGACTTTGAGCCGAGCTCCCAAGTTCGAGAAATGCTGTTCTGGTATACCGTACACTCCATGTCTTCTTATACTGTAACTAACAATTAATTTAGGACCGATCTGACTGCCGCAGCACTCTGCCACGCACCACCACGGCAGCTCACAACGCGGCCCAATATTCGAATCTACGGCAACCCTCTACTCCAAACCCCTCGTTCCACCATTGGAATAGTATGCCGTGGATTCCAAAAAATAATAATCGACCACGAAGTCTTCAAAAGAATTACTGGCATACTCCATGATCTTCGATGCCTCACGGCAGTGGCTCATTATTCGGACTGCAAAGCGCACTATGAGATGCCAATATTTATCCGCCTTTGCTTTGGTGTTGATGAACAACTTGGAAATCTGATCCCAATGGAAAAATGTGCAGTTTTTGAATCATGCCGTCTAGCTGCCATGATTTTTGTAGAGACTGTGCTTCTTCGCCACAATACGCCTAACGAGATGTTATTGGCAGCGGGCATCAAGAGGGCATTGGGCCAGGCAGACATGGAGTGCTTGCTCGGGCGGCAGTCAGAGCTTATGATCTGGATTTTGTTTATGGGAAACGTGGCAGCTGCTGGAACCGAGATGGAGCCTTGGTTTCAGCGCCGTTTTGCCCACGCAGTCTCGTTCCAAAGGCTTACTCTTTTTGAGACAGTAAAGAGCGTTGTGATAGAGTTTCTGTGGCTTGAAGGCGTTTCAAACGAGCTCCTGAAGTCTCTTTGGTCAAAAGTGAAGGAGCTTATTTGACGGATTATGAGATTTGACATACAATAGCATAATTAATATCTGGGGTTTACTGCTTGCTCTTGAGTTATCCACGTGTGCACAACCTTAGGTGGGTGATCCGGTACTTTGCTAAACCCCGACAGACGCTCATACTACAAAATAACTGCCGATGATGTTCATTCTTATTTATTATATAGGCTGATTGAATTTTTTCTAACGCTCATACCCATATGTCAGAACTGGGATCGTCACTGTCGCTCTCGTTTTTATGTCAGATGATAATAAAGCGGAGCCTGAAAATTGAGCCATGACAACGCAGACTGGGCGCCATTGGTGTTACCGACGTCAAAGGTAAGCCTTACCAACATAATAGGCAGGTAATAAATTTCAGAGTCATAGCCTTAACCACTAGAGATATTGTTTCTAGATTCTGATATATATATTTCACCTCATTCCCACATAAATAACCATCATCATCTCCCCCACCGGCACTCTCAACACCGCCTCGAACCACCCGAAGAAAAATCAGGCAACCAACCCAACCATGGCCAAACCAACCGTCTGCGTCTTGTAAGCCCAACCTACCCCGTGACCTGCCCCCTTTCACTCTGTCCAACTCCTAACCTCCTCTCAGCTGCGGTGCCTCGCCCGGCAAATCCCCCGCCCACCTCGCCGCCGCCCGCGCCCTCGCAACCTACTTCCACGAGAACGGCATCAGCCTCGTCTACGGCGGCGGCACCACTGGCCTAATGGGCGAGCTAGCACGCACTCTCGTCTCTCTTTCCGGCCCTTCCGCCGTTGAGGGCATCATTCCCGCGCCGCTCATGGCACAGGAGCAGCGTGCAGCGGAGACCGTACCGATGACGTACGAAGGGCGCGAGATCGCGGTCCCAGACGCAGCAATCTACGGCGCTACTACGGTGGTTGCGGATATGCATTCGCGGAAGCGGGAGATGGCGCGGCGGGTTGTGGAGGGGGGAGATGGGAGCGGGTTTGTGGCGCTGCCGGGGGGGTATGGGACGCTGGAGGAGCTGATGGAGGTGATTACTTGGAATCAGGTGGGGATTCATGAGAGGCCTGTTGTGGTGTTTAATGTGGAGGGGTACTATGATGGGGTGTTGGCGTGGATTAGGGATGCGGTACAGGCGGGGTTTGTGAGGGAAGGGCAGAAGGATATTTTGGTTGAAGCGAAGACGGCGGAGGAGGTTGGGACGTGGTTGAGGGAGTATGCAGTTAGTGATGGGAGGTTGAATTTACAATGGGGGGAGCAGTAGGGGGTCTGTAAGTAGTCTTGTTGTGGGACGAGATAGTTTCGACTTGAGGTCACTTCGGAGAAGATAGGTGTATGATATACAGGGTGGAACTCAACTCAGCAAATAATATTAATCGCTACTCAGATACTCTCACATACTGGCGTATTCCATGTACAGCAATAATGCCCGTGCTGCCCAACATTGCTGCGGTTAAAATGATACTTCTAGTGGTTGATTTCTAGGACCCAGACAAGTAAAAAAGTATAAGATTGGGCCCACCAAGATGGGGCCCAGCAAAGAATACAGAGAGGTGTAAGCAATAGAATCATGGAGCGCCACCGCCGTAGCTCGGGGGCAGCGTTGGCGTAAATAAGGCCGATTCACCTGGAGAGGTGCTTGAGTGGCCATCCAGGTTTAAAAGCAGTAATTGCACACTGTTGTTACGTCCATTCTTGTCACTACCCATTCCTGTCACCATCCATTCTCACCGCCGTAAACATATTGCTGTCGCAGAAAACTCATACTGTGCCATACTGTTGGTCCGTAGCGCATGTCGTTGAGTGCTTGGCTGAACATCATAATCCATAGTTGCAGACTTTCGACGCGGTCATGAGCTCACGGCAACGTTGCTCAGGAATGTATATGGAGTGCGAGTTCTGTTCCGGTGTTTTCGATTTATAAAGGGCCCAGTGGATTCATTGCAGAATGTTGATGCGCAATTAGTCTCAACGGCGGTGTAGCCAATATAGAGATAGTCTACAGACCTATAAACACCAATAACCCCTGTATCACCTGAATTTCAAACCCGCCCCTCATGTAAACCCACACTAACAGCAAAGCATGCAATGCTCCCTATGACACACCCTGAATAATTACTCCTACCACAATCAAACCTTCTTAAACTCCGGCGCAATAGCCTCTACCTCCCTTGAAGCTCGCCACTAAATCTCCCTTCGTCCTCTTCGGAGCCCACCCAAGCTGACGACTGAGTTCAGCACGAGACCGGGAGCTATTCCATTGTCAGCACTGCCTATAACGAAGTTTACCCATATAAAAAACTCACTTGGATGCAAACCCCAACTCGGCATATTGTTTATTCCCACCCGATCACAAATCAGCGCACTCCTGTAGAGAAATCGACTTCGCCTCGTTAGTCTTGATGAGACCCTGCTTATACAACTAGCCTGCCAGGCCTTGTAATAGCTGTTTCCACGAGTAATCTCCTGTCCCCGAGAAATATATCCCTTGCTTGCCAGACGGGATCTCTTATCTGCCAGGGCCTTTGCAAGGAGAAGCTCATAGAGAGGCGCAAGATTCAAGATATGGAAAGCGTCCCAGATTCCAGCCCCATCGCCGAGAACAACAGCCGGCCCCTTTTTGATTGCCGTGCGGTTGAACTTCTCGCTTTCTCTCGCCGTAGATGTTGGGGAACATGACGAGGCGTGTTGGGAGGTTTGCTTCGAGACTGGTGTCGATGGCGATTAGACCTGTGGTGAGTTTCTGGTATGGGTCGGCCACCTCGCGGGATTTAAGGTAGCTGTAGAGGTCGCCGTTATCGGTAAGGATGCGGGTCTCGTGGTACTCCTTCGTCAGAGGCTTGTCCCCGATATATGAAGTTCCGGTTGTCTGTGCAAATCAGTGTGGGAACATGCTGGCCGTATAGACACCGGTAGAATGGCATACATGGAAGTAGCAAACTTCTTTTCCGGTTTACTTTTTCCTTTACCCAAGACCTAGTATGAGAGCTGAGATGGAATTATGCTGAATTTTTGAAAATTGAGTGTAAGCTTCTACGGTTAATGTAGAAGCTTAAAACTCGACCGTTACTAAACCCAATGCCCAATTGATCGCCTATGGAATCATGACATTCTACCTTGAAATCCAACGGTAAACAAAATATAGGCATCGCTCCATAGTAAATCCACTGATTATATACTGAGAGATTTTCTGACGACTCGAAGCCAAATCTTGGCGTATTTGCAAGGAAACTTTCGATTTTGATCTGACCGAAATTTGTCATTAGGTGTCGGCCGTTTGCGGAGAATTTTAGAGAGGAGATAGGCTTTGAGTTCTTGATTTCCCGCCGTGCAAAGTACCTGAAATGACTACCCAGTGTGCTGCCAAGCAATTTTGAGACTTTCAAAGATTTGGCAATGTCCCACAACTTGACGATGTTGTCCGCAGAGCCTGACGCGATCTGCTTGCCATCTGGCGAGAAGGCTATAAGCCAACATGAAGACGAGTGGCCTGCGAGTGTCTTCTGGAGGCTGCCTGTTCTGGAATCCCATAGCTTAATGGTCCAGTCCTCAGAGCCTGATGCAATCTGCTTACTGTCTGGTGAGAAGGCTACAACACCAACCATGCCTAAGTGGCCTTTAAGCGTCTTTTGGAGGTTGCCTGTTCTAGTATCCCATAGCTTAATGGTATGATCCGCAGAGCCTGATGCAATCTGCTTATTGTCTGGTGAGAAGGCTATAGCCATAGGTGTATCTGAGTGGCCTATGAGTGTCTTCTGGAGGTTACCAGTTTCAGTATCCCATAGCTTAATAGTATTATCCGCAGAGCCTGATGCAATCTGCTTACTATCTGGTGAGAATGCTATAGTAAAGATATAAGATGAGTGGCCTATGAGCATCTTTTGGAAGTTACCAGTTCTAGCATCCCATAGCTTAATAGTGTTATCCCAAGAGCCTGACGCAATCTGCTTACTATCTGGTGAGAAGACTATAGTTAAGACTAAAGATGAGTGGCATGGAAGTGTCTTCTGGACACTATCTGTTCTAATATCCCATAGCTTAATAGTCTTATCCCAAGAGCCTGATATAATCTGCTTACTGTCTGGTGAGAAGGCTATAGCCATAACTCTGTCTAAGTGGCCTATAAGCGTCTTTTGGAGGTTGCCTGTTCTAGTATCCCATAGCTTAATGGTATTATCCGCAGAGCCTGATGCAATCTGCTTATTGTCTGGTGAGAAGGCTATAGCATAGACTGAAGATGAGTGGCCTATTAGTGTCTTCTGAAGGTTGCCTGTTCTAGCATCCCAGAGCTTAATAGTCTGATCTTTAGAGCCTGATGCAATTTGCTTGCCATCTTGTGAGAAGGCTATAGCAAAGAGTAAAGACGAGTGGCCTATAATTGTCTTCTGGATACTGCCTGTTCTAATATCCCATAGTGTAATAGTGTTTTCCGCAGAGGTTGATATAATCTGCTTACTATCTGGCGAAAAGGCTATAGAATAGACTGAAGATGAGTGGTCTTTGAGTGTCTTCTGGATATTGCCTCTAGTATTCCATAGCTTAATAGTGTTATCCTCAGAGCCTGATGCAATCTGCTTGCCATCTTGTGAGAAGGCTATAGTCGTAACTTTTTTTAAATGGTCTTTGAGCGTCTTCTGAATAATGCCTGTTCTAGCATCCCATAGCTTAATAGCTTTATCCCAAGAGCCTGAGATAATCTGCTTACTATCTGGCGAGAATGCTACAGCAACAACCATATCTGAGTGGCCTGTAAGTGTCTTCTGGATACTGCCTGTTCTAGCATCCCATAGCTTAATGGTGTTATCCATAGAGCCTGATGCGATCTGCTTGCCATCTGGTGAAAAGGCTATAGCAGTAACTGACATTAAGTGACCTGCGAACGTCTGGATCAGAGAAGCCCATGAGTCTTCCACTTGAAGTTTTCCCAACCATATAGGAAGCTTATCGAGGTTGTTTGTCCTTACTACACTTTTTTGAGGGCTAAAGACTACCGCAGAGCTATAGATTTGTAATGGCCAAGTTGCTATTATTCGGTAGTGTCGCAACAAGAAACGCGTAGCATCTTGTGTAAATATCGATAGCAGAGGGTTCTTCTTTAGCTAAACAAGACAATTGTTAGATAATGCTAGTAGAAATAGAGTGCCTAATACGCACCATATCTGTTAAAGTAGATAACATTTCAATAGCGCTCGGGAGTCTGTCAAACAAACTCAGGCATTCTAGCCACTCCAAAAACTTCGTGCGCAGAAATGTGCCAACTTCTCCTTGCTCAGTGAGAGCATTTTGTATCAGCGTGGTTTCCTTAACCAAGTCAAGGTGCTGAACCCAGAAGCTGGCTGCGTAGTCTACGCTGACCACCGCAAGTGCATTCTTGTCTATCGATTCCCTAGTTGAATCAGGTTGCGACAGACCAACAAGATTTACCTTGAGTCGTTTAGTTAAATGGGAGATGCAATTGAGCGCAATCTCACCATGCCCATAATGCTCAGAGGAGTCGAATATAGATTGTCCATCTTTTCCAGCCAGGTAATCCCGAGCTGATTGATGAACAAACTCGATTTCTGTTCCTCGTCTCTTAACAAATGAAGCACATCGATCAACCCACACTTCAATAGCGAGTAATTGTTCAGACAGACCTGTCACGCTACCCACCTCCGCTACATTCAGAGGTCGATAGGCCAGCATCATTGCCTTGAGGAGTCGCATACATCCCTTGACAACGGCTGACTCGCCTTCATTTAGCTGATTGAATACTCGACGATAAAAATCAGGCAGATCTGGTGGCAAGTCTTGAATTGTGGTCAAAGCCATATCCCGGTGTACGCTCTCAAGTCTCCTGCATACCAAGCTTACCCACAACATTGTGTCCTCGGCCTTTGCAGCAAGCTCACTCTCTACCTTCTGCCGTAATGCTAGCCCATAATGTTGGCGACGGTCAAGCTCAATTACTTTTGAAGCGATGAAAGTCTTCACAACTTTAGAAAGCTGTTTTTGGTTGAGCTCTAAGCTGAGCTCTACCTGATCAGGTCCCGCTAATAACTCTCGCTCAGCGCTATCCAATGGTCGACTAGTCAATAGCCACTTGATTTTGGAGGGTTGATCGAGCCCGGTCCGGACAATAAGCTTTAAAAAATCTGCCATGGCATCATCTTGGCACTCGTCCAGAGCATCCACAATCACGTACACTCTCAGGCACTTGCATCGGCTTAGCATCTCTGAAAAGATATTCCAGAGCGTTCGCCACGATGTAACGTCCTCATCAAAACGTTCGTTTATAGCATCCCAACGGCGTCGTAAAGATTCTTTGAGATCCTTTTGCTGAGTAACTAATTGCAGAATTAGGCCCTTAATGATTGCTTCAAGGGTTTTAAGCTCATAATTGGCCTCTTGACAGAAGAAATAGGTCACCATGGTAGATTCATCTTGTGGACGTGAAAGTTGCTCGATAAGGCCAATCGAGATCATAGTCTTTCCTTTGCCTGCGCCGCCCTTGATCCAGAGTAAACATACATCCTCTCCATCCTTCCAACTAATATATTTAGGGTTTTGAAGAATCCAGTCGATGGATTTAGGCAGCAACTTGTCCTTATTCTCTTTTAGCCGATTTTTGACAGCTAGCGTATCAGGGCATCGCAGAGACCGGAGACAAGATCGATCTATATCATCAGGAGTTGCCATTTTATGATTGTTAACTACAATATTTATTAACTATAAGACCCTTGTATAATGACTATGACATTGGCATACCAATATAATTAGTTCCAATATACTGGTTGCCTGGACCGTTGAGCTGATTGCCAGGAC
This sequence comes from Pseudogymnoascus sp. VKM F-4516 (FW-969), assembly GCA_000750815.1. Taxonomy (NCBI): domain Eukaryota; kingdom Fungi; phylum Ascomycota; class Leotiomycetes; order Thelebolales; family Thelebolaceae; genus Pseudogymnoascus; species Pseudogymnoascus sp. VKM F-4516 (FW-969). Next base: position 15,259 of record JPJZ01001195.1, on the reverse strand, counting down.
CATTACTGTACTGATTCCCCCTCCCTAAGTGAATATTTTGAGCGCCACTTCCATAGTATGCGTAAGTAGGCGTCTGCTCAAAGCCATCAGGTAAAGAAGGCTCCATCCTAGTCACCTCCTCAATTGCCATTGCCAGCTGGTTATCCTCTCTTGGTGTCGTTACTCCCGGAAACCTCGTTGATAAGAGTTGCAAGTCGTCTAAAATCCCCCCAACTAGACTCTCCACACGACCGCGTTTGCCAATTGTCCGAGCAGCTTTCATATATCGGTCCCACCTTGAGTCAGCCTCTCCTGGGATGACGGTTTCAAATAACCCCTGAAGTTGTATAGCTTGAACTTTACAATCCTCTAAAGTAGGTGTAAATGCATCCTTTATAGACTCGTCCGTCTCGTTATTAACGTATTCTTCCGCATGTTCGAGGAGTTTCAAGATAAGAGGGAGTTTCATCGCCGACTTTTTGAAGTTTGTTGGGAGGCCAGCGTCGTCTTCGACAGCCTCGTAAACATTTCTGGTGGTATCAATGATTGAAATGATTGCTGAGATAGCGTCAAAGACAAGACCTCCTCCAGCGCCGGACATGATTAATCGAAGATAATGCGTGCAGAGTAGGATTAAATAAGGGGATATTAACAGTAATGTGACTAGAATGTTGAATGGGGTTGAGGTTTAGCCTTATATAACGGCTTGGGGTGCTATACTGAAACGCTACCCCGCTCTAATAGCGCGACGGCCCGTGGCTTAGACGGAATTCTACCATTGATCATCTGTGGGGGCTTAGACGTAGTTAAAGTACGTACCTATGCTGGCGCCTAATCACAGCTTTTAGTATGCCCTTATAGATTGTAATTAGACGCCAGCTTCTAGTTTGGGGCCGTATGGCGCAGTTGGATAGAAGTGGCTGACCTATCGAGAAGGTGCCTGGTTCGAACCCCTCAAGGGACGTGCCAGGATCGGATTTTCGGTAGTATTGAGGGCTCTGTGGGTGATTCCACGGAGAGCAGGGTTGTCGTGCGCGCTTGCGTATTAATGCTCCTTTCACTTATCCCATGTTGAGTAACGTCTATAACTATAGATTTGTGATGAAATATGCGATAAGTGAAAAGGTTTAAGTCTGCCAGCTTAATTTTTTAACTTTTTCTAAAAACTATCTACAATATCCCTAAACGGTACGACGTTTTCTTTTGAATAAAGAAGAAAAGCATTATGTTATTCCTAAGTATTACCTCGAGAATTGTTGTACAGCTTTTCTAGCTTATGCACATCGCCGGGCTGTGGCGACATACTCATGTCAATGGTCGCAGAAGTTTCCTAATTGGGCCTAAGGTAGTTTACAGTGCCGTTGCTGCGCCAGAGTAGGCTTAAGATATGTAAATATAGACTTTCGATCTTCATTGCCAATGTGTGACTATTTACGACCATAGAACTCCATACTCATCCATATTTCTGTACTAAGATGAGAGGGTGAATATGGCGAATGCTGAATTCAACAGCGTGTGTACAAACTATGATCGAGCATTATCTTCTCCAGTATGAAGTGAGTAGCAGGATGACAAGAGCAAGTGTGAGTAGTCGTCAGGCAGTTCTTTCCCAATAAGTGAGCTGTACAGAGTTGAGATCGCGGGTTACGACTGATCTATGACCTCTAGATCTACAGATCTATGAGGGTTTGCATGTTGCACCCCACCTGTCGTATTTAAGAGTGAGCATCGGGCAGTAACCATCGAGAGGCTATATAAAGTCAACAGTTCTCCCTCTCTACGACAAGAGCATTCGTCTCATTCTCCAGCAACTTCTGCTGCTGCAACCTCGCCAGAAAGCCCAACATCGACAGCAAGCCCAACGTCGCCAGCCAAGCCCAACATCTCAGAGCCTCTCACAAACGCGCCCATCGCAACACAGACAACACCCACCGTTTCACCACCATGTCCCAACCAATCACCGAAATCGTCCAGATCAAACTGCAACCCGATGCCAAATTCGAAGAACAGATGCCCGAATTCACCCGCATCCTCGAGCGTCAGCCCGGCTTCGTGCATCTCGCCTGGGGCCGCTGGGTCGAGTCCCCGGATAACGTCCAGATTATCCTGAGTAACCGCATTCCCGATCTGGAGCCCGGCCTTGTGCAACGTGCCGAATTGTGTAGCTAACTCACCGACCAGATTGGGATAAAATCGAGTCGCACCATCTGTTCGAGAAGTCGGGTGATGACTATGCGGCCCTGGGAATGATTGTGAAGTCGTTTGCTGCGGAAAAGCCGTTGGTTTATCATGTCAATTTTAAGCCTCGGATTGGTGTGATCGCCTCGGACACTTCAGCTGCTTAGGCTGTGAACCGTTACACTGATATTTTGCCTGCGGCTGCCCCTGAGAGAAGGAAAGGGGCTAAGTTGAAGGACAGGCTACCGAATTAGCAGCGAAAGATCTTTAAAGGGGAAAGAAACAAGAGAGGATGGCAGATTCTAGGTCTCTCTGGTGGCACAGGACATAAATCTATCCGCAGCCTCAAATCAGACAGAGAATAATAGCCCAAGTCTAAAAAATTCAAAGACCCCCTAGCAAAATAACCACTACGCCTTCCTAACCCTAATAACCAACGCCTTATTTCCCCACGCTGTCGTCGTCCCCCCAAATGCCAAAGACCCCCGCGCGCAATGAGACACAATCCACCTTACCGCCATCCCAACATTGGAACACGCGGCTGACGTGCTTCCGCCCATTAGCCCATCATACCCCGTGATCGCCACATCCCCCTTAGTCACAAAGACCACGCTCTCTTGCCCTACTTCGCACGGCTTGCTTCCGAGCGATATGAGGTAGTTTATTCCTTCGAGGATGTTGCTGCGCGTCAGCTCGATTGCGTCACAGGTATCCAGGTCTGTCAGAGCATTGGGATTGGCACGTGGAGAGAGGGGTAGCGAGGGGGGTGGGGGCGGGGGACCAGAGATGGAGTTTGGTTCGTGGGTTTCGGTGCTATCTTGACCGAGGGATTTGAGGCTGAGGAGCTTGGGGCCGAGAAGTACGGCCGGTAGATGTGTGGAGTCTACCGGAAAGGCGGATGCCGAGACGCTCAGGATGGTAGCGAGGATGAGGAGGGCAAGGGAAAGCTTCGCCATTTTAAGGCTAGAGCTTACGCAGGAGCCACCGGTGAAGAGTTGTTGGGATTAGAGTTCGGGTGCGGAGTTTCGGATTAGAGTTGTTGGGATGATATGCGGCTTACGGAGTTCAGAAATGAGACCGAAAGGCCGATTGAAACGGTTATTTTGGATGGATGAGGGGTATGATGAGGCAATGAGAGCTACTGGAAAAGTATCTTCTTCTCATATTGGATAAGACGAAATTTATATGAGATAACTCCGAGGAAGGTTACACAAAATCTGCCAATTTAGTTATTGATCAACCAACATTATCTCTCTTATTGAGCTTTTGGAACATTGTCTAGTGATACCCTAGACCCCTCAATACACAATACCAAGCCGAACACGAACACGAATAACAGGTCTGTTACTTCTCACAGGAGTTGTATGAGAACCCCTACTTGAGGTGGTAATCGAGTCATGTAGCTCCAAAGCATCCACGTCAAGGGGTTTTGTGGATGAGAAACCAACACAGAAGTGATACTTGCACCACATGTATGTGGTGAGAACACGACCCAGACTGATAGAACAACCACCGTTTAACTCCCCATAAATGTTTCCAAAATTAGAGTTTGACAAGCCTCAGTCTCCATTCTTGAAATGCTGTAGTCCGTTTTGCACCGTTGCTCCAGCCAACCACCACGTGGATTTAACAGCAAATTCTCATGGAAGTTAGGGAAAAAGCACGCCGTTGTGGAGAATGAGGAAAGATCTACACGATGCCACATGCGTGGGATGAAGAGCTGAAGTAGTGCTAATAGTGGAATGAAAGAATAGCGCCGTTGGGAGCACAATGTGGCAAGGCTGGGAGTGATAAATGTAAGGGGGGAGTCACAGGTATATCCGGTAAACGAGCACAACGCTCCTGCTCACAACTCTCCCCCTTGCTTTAAGGATTCCCGCTCTTCTGCGATCCTGATCCTCCGGGGTGATTAGTAAGTGACCGGCATTTTGACGCTTCCCAAGGCAGACATTTGGGCCGGTGGAACCTTATTTTAACTGGTCGGTTTGGGATCTTGGCAGGTCCCGATGGTCTTGGCAAAGCTAGCCCAAAGAGGCAACTTTTGCTTTCTTATACTTACTGGCTGGTTCGGTTCAGGCTGTCGGTGTTATCGCTGCAAAGCATCGGCTTTAACACTTTTATTTTCGCAATGCGGTGAGAGTATAGTGACTAGGAAATTGTCGGTAAGCTATCTATAGATTGTTAGCCTCCAAGGTAGCAAAGAATATAAGAAAGCTTCCCCTCACAGCTCTCTTGAGCTGCCATAACTGTTCGGCTATTTTGAATGTTGATATGAGTACAAACATGTCCCAAGGCAGCAATATGGCCTCACCAAACCACCAATGGCTACAGCTTCCCAACGTGAATCAATGGGGAGAAGCGGCATTTGACAGCAGCTACAGCTCCAAAGCCGGCAGCCTCGCCGAATTCCCCTTTGACGAAAGTCTCTTTGCCAGCAACACCCCTTCATCCTTCAACACAACCCCCCCGACTCCCAACAATCCTTCCACTCAAAATTACAACTCCCAACACTCGTCGCGCCGTCAGCCGCAATCCGCCAAGGCCCCCCGCTCCGAATCCTCCTCCGCCGGCTCAACAGCACATGACACCTCACACGACACGTCCTATGGCCACATCTCGGTATGCACCATTTCTCCCCTGCCCCTCTTTCTCGCATTCCTGCCACTCTCCCCTCTCTCCCCTCCACATCCTGCCACTCTCCCCTCTCTCCCCTCCACATCCTTCCTCCTCTCTCCATTTCTCGTTTCCTCCCTATCCTACCTCTCCCTATCTCGTCATACTAACCACCCCCCAGCAGCGTCGCAAATCCCAAAACCGCGCCTCCCAACGCGCCTTCCGCCAACGCCGCACCGAGCGCTTCAAAGAGCTCCAATCTCGCGTCGTAGGCCTCGAAAAGCAACTCGACGCCGCCAAAGTCGTGAACAGGCTCCTAGCCCAGATGAGTGGGCTGAGGTCATTCGAAGAGTTGAAGGGGAGGGTGCGTGCGTCGCAAGGCATGATGGGGGATCCAGGGGCTTTAGGGCCCTGGGGTAATGGGAGGGGTGTTGATAGTGAAGGCGTTGACGGAGCGAGGGAGCCGCCTGCGTGTGAGGAGGGGGCGGGGTTTCAGACGTGTGATTTACCGCTGGTGGGGCCGGATTTTTGGGATGCGCCGGTGTTAGGGGAGGGGTTTGAAGCAGATCTAGGGGATTGGCAGGCGGCGGCGATGGGTGATGGGTCGCTGTCGTCACCGCCACCGTTTGGAATACAAGATGGCCACCAGTGGGCGTGAGTGGTGTTATTGGGCTTGATTTTTGGACTGGTGTTTGGATTGCGTTGGAGTCTGGCGAGGTGAAATATAGGAGGACGACTGCTGAAGACCCAGATGATGATAAATAATTTGATTCAGAATATTTAAATATCATGATATATATAGTTAATATAACTATGACCCGCTTACTTTCCAACATCTGACAATATATCTGACAATATATCTGTCGTGTCAGTCATAACTCACTTTGCAGCTTCTAACGCCTGCACCAAGCTTCCCATTAAAGCAAGTCCTCCACTTTGAGTCTCCACCGTCCTGCCTCTACCCCTATCATTTGGGTCTTCTGCAGCCGCCCTTTCGACCAAGCTCATACCTCGCTCCGATGCAAGGATGTCATCCGACAGGCGCCACACCTTATTCCACGGGATGCCTTTATTCTTCACATCCGTGCCTGCCGAAGGCTGTGCAAGGGTGCCCGAATCCTTTGGTTTAGCCGCTGCTGCGCCAGCATTCCACCAGCCACCGTACTTGCCATCCGCATTACGTGTGCTGTAAGCCGCTTGCGCATTATGCAGGATCCAGGGCTGGTACCCGTCGCAGACCTCCTGATGGGCTTGGGCCTGTGCCTCCGTGCCGTTGAAGATGACAGTTTCCTTTTCGCTGAGCGAGATCGGCTGGCAGAACAGGGTGAGATGATGGAAGAAGATCCCCTTGAAGTTCTGGCCGTCTTGACTGCAGCTGCCATCGGCGTCGCAGCGGTCTTGCAGAACACCGTTGCTGCCGAGGCCAGACCAGGCGTCTTTTTGCTCGGTAGGGGATACCCAACCCGTAGCTGCTATCACGTCCTTTATAAGGGTGTAGCCATCGGAGAGGTAGTCTGTGCTGCCAGTAGCATCCCAGAGACCACGGAGCCCCGAGAGGATGACGCCTTGGTTATAGGTATAGACGGTGTCATCGCGAGCGTCGCATTTTCCAGTCCCAATGTTGTCAGGGCTGGTCCAACCCGTGATGTGGAATCCATCTGTATATAGCCCCTGTGAGTTCTTCATGCCGCTCGATGAGAGCCATTTATATTCTTTAATGGCGGCTTCGAGGTACCTCTCGTCATGTGCTGGTACTGGGTCGAGTGCCTGCGAAGGGTCATAATCCTTGCCAGGTACTGAGTAAGGGCTTGGGTTGTTGTCTCCAGGAAAATAAAGATACATAGAAATGCTTGCTGACAGGAAAAGCTCGTTGGTGATAGCGTTCTTATATGGCGAGAGCGTATCCGTCCAGACCATCCCGCCACCACACAATTTGGTGTCGTATCCCTTCGAGGCCAGATCCCAGAAAATACGAGCGCGATGAGCAAAGTCTCCCACATGCTGCTCGCCGTCGAATGTTGAGTCAATACTGGAGTATACGCTGACAAACTTTATGGCTTCCAACCATTCCAAAACCACCCACTGCTGATCGTCGAAAAACTGCGAACGCAGCGCTGTCGCATCTTCGCCGCCATAGAAGGAAACAATTTGAGAGAAATACTTGTTGATATCATCTTGATAAGTGCTTGAACCATACATGGCCATTTCAGTCAGGGCAGCAGAGACATGTGTGCTCGTCACCGCTGACGTCCAGTCAATCCCCTTTGGCCAAGTGTTGGAGCTCGAGCTCCAATAATTAGACTGCATAACCTCAAGTGCATTAACCATGGCAGAAAACGCTTCCCCAAGGGTCTCCAGGTCCCGAGACACGAGTTGTGTTCCTCCATTTCTAACATTCGGACTGAAAGGTTGAGGGAGCGCAAACGCTGTGTCAAGCACGACAAAGAGGGGTCCAACTAATAATAAGTCTCTGAGGCGAGGCATCTTGTATTATATTCTTTCAAAAACACAGAGCAGAGCAAGAATCGACCGAAGCTGGCGAAAGAAAAACAGAGGAGACTTACCATGGTCTTATAATGAGATCCCCGGAACCTTCCACGTACCTTTGTCTGAGAAAAATTCTAACATAAGACAAATATAACCTTACCCTGCCGCAGCAACTAGGCACTGGAGTATGGGGCATCGCGATCAAAGTGAGGGATGACCACCCTATCAACTAACCACCTTCTGGATGAGGATGATCAAAGGGATTCACCATAGCCGCATGCCTGCGGCACACCCACAACTAGTAAAAGGCCGAGCGCAGTAAGCCTGCCAGGACAGTTGTTATTGCAACGTAGTAGGTGCATCACGGCCACATGCCAGTTATGAGAGTTCTTAGTTCATGCTAATATATCACGAGGCGCTTCGTAATGAGCTAAATCGCACCTCATCCTAGTTCTTCGTCATGCATCTTATAGCACCCCCGCTTGATCCTTCGCCCCCAAACTTCGCGGGCAATTTTGATCGTTCGCGTTTTGATTTTGGATGCATCTTCGATATAGACTTGTGCATTTTCGCGATCAGAAGCTGGGTTCGAGGCGCGTCTAAGACAAGTCCATATTTTGGTGGAACATCAGGCACATCAAACACCGAAGGTGGGTTAAAACAACAAAAAATACTGGTTGCGAATTAGCGAGCCGTTTGTGTCTCATTACCACGCGCCCTATATAAACTGTGGACAAAGTTATATGGGTAGTTTTCGTCATCAAATAGTATACGGCGAATAAGAAGCCATATATCGTAGTTGAGAAGCTCAAACATTCATTAACTTTAGGTATGCGCCTTGTGGAAACTCTGCCGTCCGCAGTAGCCGCAGCCCGCAGCGGCTCCAGATGCTTCCCGAGATAAAAGTGGGTATCTTCTTCTATGAATAGAAATAGAGTTGTAAACAAGACAAGTCGAACTTTGATATAATATTTATTCGATTTGTAGAGCCCTGAAATGCCCTGTAGTAAATATATCTCCATGTATAGACTTTTTATCGCTCCCATCATGCTCTCATCATGCTCCTGCACTCCAAATCTTGCCCGTCATTCCCTCTGCCATTTTATGAACTCTAACAATATCCAAGCATGAATAGAGCTGTCAATGAGCAGCTCATCTAAATCTTCTCTTTCATCCAGCCTAGTCGCTTCCCAAGGAAACTCACCCCACCTACTGCGGTCGTAATACCGGTAAACACGATCAAGCCGCCATATCCAGTGCCATATCCCAAGCTAGCCTTCCCCTGCCACGGCTTAGAGCTGAGCAGCGCTTCGCTAAGCGGCCCAGAAGCCACAGCCCCAATGCCCCTTCCAGCAGACAAGACGCCAAGCAGCGTGCCAACGTCCGTTGACTCGTCCATGCCCTTCATTTCCTTAACGACCCCGGAGACGGTGCTGACAAACCCTCCAGCGAAGAAACCATAGAGGAGACTGAATACGATTAGCAGGGGGAGAGCGTCTGATAGCCCCCAAAGTAGGAACACGGAGAGCACAGCGCCAACTGTGCTTATGATGACCGCGGTCGTCACGTGGAAGCGATCGATCACCATCCCCAGTAAGATCGTACTTGGCACAGAAGCTGCGTTTACTAGAGCAACAAGTAGAGTGCCAGTCGATGGACCGTAGCCGAGAGAGGTCGCAAATGTTGGCAGGTAGATTCCCGGGATAAAGAACCCCAAGCTCTCCATGATGAGGCCTACTTGGAGGAGCCAAAACGTTTTGGATCGGAGGAATCCGAGGCCCTGACCGACTGGGCGCGAAATCTGAGCTGACGGCACCCGTGCGCGCAAGAAGTAAATCAGAGGTGCGGTTATGAGGGTGAGAACCACGGCCCATATTCTGAGCGCGTTACGGAAACCATATGCATTCAGGAGCCAGTTGAGAATGAAGGGTATGCATAGGCCGGAAGCGCCCGTGCCACCCTTTGACGAGTGTTAGAGAATGTGCCAAATGCGAGAGGGAGCTCCGACTTACCCACATAATCCCAAACGCCAATCCCTTTCTCTCAATAAACCACCCATCGACAAAAGCGAGAGCTGGACAGTACACGATTGATCCACCGAGAGCAAACAAAACTCCCTGGGTGAGGATCAGGTGAGTCACATTGTTGGCAAAGGAGGCCCCAATTAATGCCGCTGCCATGAGTGGTAGCCCGAACCATTTTGAGCGCTCAGCAAGTTTCGGCCATTTTTTATATGCTGGGAAAAGTATTAGGCCAGACATATACATGATTCCCTAAAGATTATGTTAGAGAGAATAATTTGCCAAGAATTAAGTTACTCACAGTAGCTGTTGTGCTGACAGAGGCAATGTTGGTCGCGCCAATGAAGGGCTCATGAGTGCTGTAATAGTTCTGGAAGACCCCGAATGAGAATGAGAATCCTGGATACCAATTTAGTATTCGTAATAAATCAGGGAATGAAAGTATTTCAACTAACCCCATACAACAGCTTCTATAACAGTGCTAGCTGCTAGAAACAACCATGCATCTTTTCCTCTATCTGCCCTTCGTGGAGCATCAACGAGAGCCGTATGCTCGTCTTCACGGGGACCATTCCCGCTTTCTACGTGCCGCTCACGCAATTCGCCCAAAGCAATACCGCTAGAATTATTCATTTTTACAGATTGATTACTCCCTTCACCCTTTTTGGAATATTTTAGAAGAGAATGTAGTAAAGGGTAAGCTCTGCCTGAATCGGGACTCGGCATATGTCGAAGGGCGCAGATGACTAAGCAGCTTTTTTTTTTGGCGTAGTGCGGGGTGCGCCTGGTGGGGTGAACGTCAAGGAACGGCCATGATGGAACGACGAGCCTAAAAGTGAGTTTCACTAACCGATTCACCTTTTACTCAACTCCAACTCCTTCTACTTGGCTGTAAAGCTATATAGCTGTCTCTTCACTTATATAAATTAGAAGGATGCCCTTCCACAACGTCCAGTTTTAATTTCACAAAAACCCCGCAGTGCGGAGATCGATCATCGCAAAATGGACTTCAATGGCGCATCCCCGTTCCCGGAGGGCGTCATCTCGTTCCTCGACACGGATTTGTACAAGCTGACGATGCAATGTGCGGCTTTAAAGTACTTTCCAGATGTGCCGGTCACATACGCATTCAAGAACAGGACGCCAGAGAAAAAGCTCTCCAGAGCCGCCTTCGACTGGCTTCAAATTCAGATTAATAGTTAGTCACCCCCACCAAGAACTGCTAAGGCCCCGCTGACAGTGACAACCAGAGCTCGGGAACATCTCTTTGTCGGCTGACGAGTACAACTTTCTCAAGTCGACATGTACATACCTGAACGAACCATATCTTCGGTACCTCCAAGATTTCCGCCTGAACCCGAGGGAGCAGATTAAAGGAACGTTTGTCGCAGATGAAGATACTGGCAAGGATACCGACGTCGGCGAATTCAAACTCGAGATCAAGGGTCTATGGGTGGAGACGATATTATATGAGATCCCGTTACTGGCCTTGACCAGCGAAGCCTACTTCCGCTTCATGGACACAGAATGGTCCTATGACGGCCAGGAAGAGAAGGCATACGAGAAGGGTATTCGCCTCCTCGAGGGCGGTTGCATAACGTCCGAGTTTGGCACCAGAAGGAGACGCGACTATCACACTCAAGCCCTTGTCTTCCGCGGCCTCGTCCGCGCCAACAAAGATGGCCAGAAGCGAGGCCTCCCTGGCAAGATCTCCGGAACAAGCAACGTCCACCTCGCCATGCGATTTGGGATCCCTCCCATCGGTACCGTCGCCCACGAATGGTTCATGGGCGTCGCCGCCATCACCAACGACTACGAGCACGCGACGGAAACCGCTCTTAGCTACTGGATCGGCTGCTTCGGCAAGGGCGTCCTAGGCATAACCCTCACCGATACCTTCGGCACGCCCATCTTCCTCCGCGCCTTTGGCAAGCCAATCCCCCGCCTCGCATCCGCGCTGCACAGCGCCGCGACCACTGCGACCTCATCCGACGCAGCCACGCACCTCACCTCCACGGAACCCCCGCTTCACGCGCCACCGTCGGACACCACGGAAACGGACATCACCTTCGCGCAAGCCTTCACGGGTGTGCGCCAGGATTCAGGCGACCCCGCGACCTTCGTGCGCACCCTCCGCACCTTCTACGACTCGCAGGGCATCACGGAGAAGAAAACCATCGTCTTCTCCGACTCCCTCAACATCGATCTGTGCCTGAAATACAAGGCGCTATCAGAGGCCGCGGGCTTCGCGCCCGCCTTTGGTGTGGGGACGTACCTGACCAACGACTTTATCAACCTGAAGACGGGGAAGAAGTCCGTGCCGCTGAATATTGTGATTAAGCTGTCCAGTGCGTCGGGCAGGCCCGCGATCAAAATCAGTGATAATGCGGGGAAGAATACGGGGGATGAGGCGACGGTTGGGGAAGTGAAGAGGAGACTAGGGTATGTGGAGCAGGAGTGGGAGGGTGGTGATGAGTCGACGAGGTGGGGGACTGAGGAGGCTGAAGCGCCTGCAGTTGCGGCGGCAGCGGCGCAGTGAGAGGTGAAATTTGGATATGAACATTTTCTTTTCTTTACTGTGAATGATGATACGGATAGTGCCGCGATAGGCATTGTGATAGAGTGGTGGAGGTGGTTAGACTCTTTCCGTGCGTGCATTGGGTGGTATATCGGGAGCTATTCTGGATATTAAGGCCATTGTGGTCGTGAAATTTCGAGAGAAAGAGATACGGCGCCAGCCAGCATCTAATTAGAAGCACCAAAATAGACTTGAATTATGATACGATTTTATCCATCTCATTTCTAATTGCCTGAGATGAAGACTCGTATTGGGTCATGATTTCTACGTTGAAGCCCTGTATGACTCCCACATCCTACGAACAGCCTTGTGTCAAGGCTGGGCCAAGGGATATATGGCTTCCACACCAAAATCTGTGCTACTGCTTCAGTGGGGTAAGAGGCGACTATCTTCGTTACTTTTAACGTAAACGATGCCCTCACACACGACACAAACCCTGTCGCAATACAGTTCCTCTTAAGAGGCCCTTTTGTAACTTAACCCACAGCACCCTCAGACACGCTTCAGAATCTGCCAATATCGCGACCAAAAGCCCAGTTAATAAGCCTGTCTAACAGTTAGCACGTCCTGCCGAATCTAGACTATGAGTACATACCAATATATCGGGATCAACAACTTATTCCTCCAGCTAATAGTCTGCGTCAAATACGCCCCTCTCCACACCAACCACGCAGCAAACCTACACACTTCGTCAGCACCACTGCCGCACACAAGAGAGGAGTAAAACATACCCAGTAACTTCACTATTCCCCCCCGTCTGCATAATCGCCTTCCAGTTCCCCAAATACGTCATAATCCCTAAATTCTTGTACGAGAACCCGCCGCCTCTCCCGATATCCTGTCCATTAAGTCGGCGCGCCAGCCACAGCGCGGATTGGTTTGCTACCTGTGCGGTGGCAGGGAGGGGGCCGGATTGTGGGACGGCGACGTCGCCGAGGGCGAAGACGTCGTGCATTGTTGCTGTTTTAGGAGGGGTGGTGGTGGAAGAGGTGTTGTCGTTGGAGGTGGATGAAGAGGGAGAAGATCCGTTGAGTTTCACGCGGAAATGCGAGTCCACGAGGAGACCACCGGATTTGGGGTCTCGGGCGAGGTGCCAGGTTAGGGACTCTGGTGGAGGTGAAGTGGGAGCGGATGACGAGGATGAGGACGATGAAGACGGAGGAGTGATTGATGCGGTGGGATAGCTGTGCACGTCGTTTAGAGCCTTTTGGATAAAGGGGTTCATCATTAGTCCTATTGTCAAATTAGCTTGTGTCCCTGATTGCAAATCGGGAGAACGCACCAGTAGACCAAACACACATCCCCACGCCAACTTCCCCATCTTCCTCCGTCGTCAGCGTAAATCCCGAGCTCCCGTCCGCTTCCTCGGTACCAGGCAGTCCTGGACGTAAATCCCGGATGTGGTGCGAGGTCTTGATGGCAATGCCGTCGCGGCGGAAATGGTTGGTCGCGTAGTCGGCGAGGCGCTTGTCGAACATCGAGAGGATGCTAGGGGCCACGTCGTAGATGCTAATGCGGGTGTGCTGAATGAGGGAGGGGTAGAGTTTGCGCAGATCGTCGTTGCAGAGGTCGAAGAGCTCGGCGGAGAACTCGACGCCGGTGGCTGGTAAGGGGGTTAGTTTTGTTTTGAAGAATTGGAGGGGGGAACTCACGGCCTCCGCCGACGACGGCAAAGTTTAAGAGTTGCCGCTTTACTGGCTCGGGTGTTGAGGGGAGAGATGCTTCTTCGAAACCTGGGATGGTTAGTAAGTCCAAGGGGTCATGTGAGAAATACGTACAATCCAAAATCCTCTTTCTGATCTTCCTCGCATCACCCACATCCTTCAAGAAGAATGCATTCTCTCTCACGCCTGGCGTCCCGAAAGTCTGGGAATAGCATCCGACTGCAACGACCAACTTATCATAATCGAGGTCGAACCTCTTACCCTTCTTCGTCCCCGGCGCCGACGATTCTTGCGCGGTCTGAGTGGGTGCCGTGGACTGCGTCATCATCGCGTTGACCTCAACAGTGATGCGCTTGTCGGCGAAGCTGACATCGTCGGCCCATCCTTGATAGTACTCTGTGTCCGCGACGCGAGCGCGGACGGATTCAATGGCGGTGCGGAACTCGAGGGTGCCGACGGCGGTGGAGGCGAGGAGTGGGGTGAAGGCAAAGTAGGGGCGGGGAGAGATAACCACAGGCTGGTACTTCTTCTGATCGAGCTTGCGAGAGAGGTTAAAACCGGCCCAGCTGGGATGGGAGTTAGTATATATTGAATGATATGATATCTTGCATTGGGGGGGTTACCCTGAGCCAAGAATCACAACGCGTTCTCTATCTGTTTCGTGTTAGGATCTGCCAATTCCATGGTAGAGAACAAAACATGCCTCCTTTCTTTCTATCCAATTCAATAGTCGATATACTCCTTCGAAGCTGTTCTTCCAGCCTCGTCACACGACTGAGTTGAGGCTGGACTCGTTTGGTAGCAAGGCTAAGCGACGTCATGGCAGCTCAGATGCAATAATCTTATGTTGCAACGAATACTTTCGCATATAGCATGGGGGTATTATAAACAGTATAGGATAGAAGGCGCTCTCAAAGGGATTGGAAATATAAATATTTGGTTTTCTCATACGCACTCACTCGTGACTCCTACCTCGTACGAAAAGCAACCGGAGTTACACGGAAGGACCCCTATGACCTCACCCGGTTTGTTTACTCGTCTCTTGCCTCCTGCATCCGGGGCTTGATATCCTCCGGACTTTAATTTTTAGAGAGCAGAACTGTAGCAGAACAGGGCATGTGAGAGGCAGAATAGATGTGGCGGAGTTCTATGAGCCCGTGACTGACAAATATGATAAAATTAGAGGCGACTTACTGTGCTATACCTCGAAATAGCCTTACGGCATCTTCGGAGAGGCGGTATAAGAGTTTTCTATGACCCACAAACTTGACTTCATGATCAAAAAAAATTCTCTATTTTATGATCACTCATAGAATCAACATCCAAGAAGCATTCTAGGGTTTTTAGAATCCCCCTCCATTTTCGGAGAATTTTAAAAGTTGCAGCATGCCAAAAAGTACCTCGGTACTTTCCTAGCCTCAAAATGATCGTCACCAGCTTAAACAGCTGTAACAGCCTTCCGCCAGCACACCTTATCTAATCCGCAAGGCTGAAACTAGCTTTCAAGGCACGTCAACCCACGGCCATCCCACCTTCGTCCTGTCACCCACATGCAAATTTACCCTCAAGGTGCCAACGACACTCGGCCGACCAGGGCATTCACATTCTACAGCCCACCGGACGCCGACATCGCTGTCCCATATTCACGCGTCTAGCCCACTTCACCCTCCCTCTAACGGCAAACCCAACGACTCACCCCCATCGTCCCGCAACCACCCGCCCCCTCGACCCCACCATGC